>QJOA01000708.1:0-33013 GCA_004155915.1 Monosporascus sp. CRB-9-2 | reverse complement strand
CCGCCTGTCACCTGTCGACGTCGTGCAGAATCCGGTAATCTTCAAGGAGAAGCCTAGTTAGGTGACAGCGCACTTACTCTTACCGCATCACCCGAAGATAAAACCTATGGCTAGATAATCCCCTCGGCGACGGGTAGCAGACTGGTCAGCCGGGTCCGCGCGAAGAACCATCCACGTGTGAAGATCTCCAGGCGCCTTCACCCTACCATGGCCGTCACCGCGACCGTTAGGCGAACGCTCCTTCAAGAACCCATAAAAGATAACCCCTTCTCGTATGAAACACCGTTCTCGACGCCGAGGCTTCATGGCCCAACACACCCCGGCGCGATCAGGGGATGCGGACTTGTGGACATCTTCGAGCATTGACGCGGCACCGGAGTTAAGGGCCACCGGCCGACGCGGGAATAACCGGACGCAAGGCCGCGAGAGCCTCCGTGGGGATCCGGAAACCAATGCCCCTAGGCGATCTTCGAGGATGCATGCTTGCGCAGCCCCTCCCCAGCGCTAGGCCCGGGAGCCCGCGGCGATACCCGTCACAGGGAAGTCCCTGAGTCAGGACATGGCGAGGGATTTAGAGTTGGTATATATGTGCGTAAGTGTAGCGATGGTGGTGTACCCCGGGAGACCCGGTTCTGATGCTCGGGACTAATGCATTGCCTACTTCAACCCAATGCCTCGGTGGCTCAAGAGGCTGTGACGAGGCATGAAAGGACCATGTATATCACCAGGAAGCCGGCAGCGCCAACGCTAATATATACAAGAACCCCGGCGTGGTTCTTGTGGACAGGCGGACCCCCCCCTTTGCCTCCGGCTTCGGTTCGAAGCATATACGCGGGCTTAAGGGCGTGGAATCATCCTCAACCCTGAATAGAGCGTTCTCGAAGTCTGTATGTTCTGCTATCTGCGCCGTAACTTCCCGAATTATAGCGAATCTCGGCATGGTACAGTACAGACGATAGAACCTAGGAGAACCAGCTAACCCCTGAATTTATGGACATCGGACTGGTGTAGCGTGCCCCTCCCCCCAAAACCACGCCTCATGTGAACGAAAACAAGGCGTCTTGTGGATATCATTACGCGGATTTTAGGGGGAGGACTTTACGAGCCCAGGTCGATTCGTAGCTACAGGCAGCTTTCACTTTTATAAGCCGTAGAAGGGTGGGAGTTGTTCTTGGTCTGCTCCCCCACCAGGTTGAGACTAAATGCAGGCTAGATACAGTAACGTCTGGTCAGTAGTCACAGAAAAACGATGAAGACGTCGAATCACGGCCACTCAAGTAAAGTTGTCTGCTCGAAGCATGCTTCGATATCTAGGTAGCTACCGTAGTCCGGACCCTACGATGAAAATTCGCTAGTTAAGGGTCTGTCTGGTATCTATAGTATGTACGTATGAGGAGATGCGACTTTGTGTTCTATAGACAGAGCACAAGCAACTACCAACTACCAGTGGCTGTCTTGTCGCACTCGAAACAGCTGTTGGTAGGATATGGTATATGGATATTCGCATGAAATCTGCGCGCGCTGGACCTTTTTAGGTGCCATATCTTTGGTCTACACGCATATCATCGACGCCACGAAATACATCTTTACCGACTAGGCAAGCTCAGGGTCTCCTGATTCGCCTTAACAGCCATCAAAGCTCACGAAGCTATGATAATACTTGTTTTAGAGGCTTTAGCAAGGAAATAGTAATATATAGTAGAAAAAAGCTAGAGACAAACTATCAAAACGAAAAAAAATCTATTATATAAAAAGGAATGACTCATTAATCGTGACCATCGTCATCATCGTATCCCATCCATCTTCACCCAGGACGTAATACTTCAAGTGACTCGCAAACCATCTCCACATCCATCATATCTCGCATACTCATCCAGGTCGTAAGAACGAACTTAGAAGACGTGTAAGAACCAAACCCGTACGCATGACTCTTTATCTCGAAACCGGCCGCGCCGGACCAAAGGCCCACCATCATCATCATCGTCGCCTTCAATAATCCTCATCAGGGTCCCTCCTCCGCCGCCGCCTCACCTTCCGCCTCCTTTTACGCCCCTCGTCCTCGGCATCCGCGTCCGCGTCCTCATCGCCGATCCTCCACGGCATCGGCCCCCCGCGCCTGTCCTCTACCCCGGAAAGCGTGCCCTTGAGGACGGTGCCCACGAGTGACATCCAGCTCTTCCGCCCCTCGAGGACGTCCCCGATGCTGTGTGAGATTTGGTCGACCACCTCGGCGTCTGTGCCGCCGACGCCCCAGGCCCCGCGGACGCCCCAGCCGTGGTCGTGGGGGTCGCGCGGGCGGTACTCGAAGGCGCCGCGCCGGCTGGACCAGCGGCGCAGAGGGTCCGCGCCGCCGAGCGGCCGGCCGGCCTCGTCGAAGCGATCCGGCAGCACCTCAACGTCGCTGTCGGCGGACGATTCGTCACCGCGGTGTCTCCGTCTGTGGTGGTAGGTGGCCGGGCGGTCCGATGAAAGGTCCGAGTCAGAACGGCGTCGCGTGTAGCCTGGACGCCGCTTGGGCGGTGCGAGCTGATTGTCCGGCCGCTCAGGAGGGGGAGAGGGCTTTCTTGTGGATTGGTTTTCTCGCTCGGTGCCGGCCTCTTCGCGGTGGCGCCTGAGGGTCTGGGAGGACTGCGGAGAGAGCGGGACGAATTTGACTCTCGGGGAAGTTGGCGACTCGGGAGAGGGGGACCGGGATGAAGGTGCGTCCCGCCCCTTGTTTAGACCATCTGCGTGATTGCGTTAGCGAGGAATGGACGAGTCTCTCTATATGTGAAATACCGACAAGAGACTCTTGGTTCAACTCAAGACGCACCCTTCTCGCTAGCCGTGCTCCGAGAGATGGAACTGGCGTCATTGAAATGCACATGCTGACTCACATTTTCAGGGCCGAGCGGGTGACCCGCGCCCGGCGGTGGGGGTCCAGGGGATGGAGGCCGATAGGCGGTGTACTGTCGAGGATTATAGTTACTAGGCGGTGGAGGAGGAGGATAGGCGTTTAAGTTCATTGTAGACTGATTTGAATGCTGGGTGAAATCGCCTGGACCAGCCGGACCAGGCGATGGCGGTGTTTGCGCTGTAGCTGGGGGAGGCGGGTAGCCACCAGAAGCGTAGTGGGGAGACGCAGCAGCTCTCCTATCATAATCAGAGTAGTAAAGATCTGGCTCCTCCCCGTCTTCGTAGCCTAGGGACGCTGTTAGCTACTAAAACAGTCACAGGGAGGGGCATTTGTTACATACGTCGGCGCTCGCGATCCCGAGACCGCCTGCCTCCAGCTCGGTCTCGGTTTTGAGACCTGTCTCGCGAAACGTTTCGGCTCATGCCACGGGGTCTTTCCTCTTGCACAGGACCCTTACTTTTCTGATGGTCTTGATACTTCTTGATGCCGATGGCGGCGGCGCCGGTGCCGAGCACGCCGGCGGCAACGTTGCGTAGCTTGCTCCGGCTTCTCTTCTTCTTGACGTCGGAGTCCGACGACGAGGAAGAGGATCGGCGGCGGCGGCGGCGGGATCGACGTCTTCGGTCTTCGGTCGGCGAGGCGTATCCGTCATGCGTGTCGATTGGTCGGCTACCGTACTCCACGCCAGGAACCACTGGAACCAGGCCTAATTCTCTATCAGCCGCCGAAGGCCGGGAAAATGGGCTTCGAGTACGAGACCTGGATCTTGATCTGCTTCTTGAGTAACTACGACTTCGGCTCCGGCCATCGCTATGGTAAGCATCATCTAGTTCTCTGTCCTTCTTACGGTCTTTCTTGTTCTTATGACGTTCCCACAATTTCGTGGCCGCGGCGCCAGTCAGACCGGCGGCGGCGATTTCGGCACCTATCCACGGTTAGGGGCTAGATCTTCGGTCTCCAGCTCTCAGACTCACCGGTCCTAATTCGAGAATGAGAATGCGATCTGCCGCTACTTCGCGACCTACTACCCCGCGATTTAGATCTATAATGGTGCACAAGGCCTGCAGCAGCACTATAAGAAGGCATCAGTCTCGCTGGACACTAATGACTGTGTGGTGCGGTTAGTATTGAGGACTCATCGAGGGCCGCTTACCTAGTGGCTAAGGCAGCTTTCGCGGCATTCGACTTGGACTTGGACCTGCTACGCCCGCGACTTCGGGACCCGGAAGAGGTGCTAGCAGAATAACGACGCCGAGAGCGCCCACGAGTTGCCTCTTCTTTTTCAGTCTTGTTGTTTTGCATGTACTTGAGCCCACCAGCGACGGCAAGAGCGGCAGCACTCTGTCAACCAAAATTAGCATCAGTCGCCTATGAATAGCACTACAATTTTAGAAAGTAGGAGGACCGCTCTGTACTAGGGAGTATTGCGCCCTAATAAGGCCCTGATGTAAATGGGACTTACAATGGCTAGGCCAGTCTTGAGCCTGCTACGCGACTTGCTTCGCGGGTGATGGTGGTCATTCTCTTCGTAATCGTCTTCGTCGTGGTATCGATCATCATAAGCGCTCCTAGCTCGGCGGACGACTTCAGTCCCCAAGGCACCTAAGGCGGCGCCTGCAAGGACTTTGCGTCCACGATGGTCGCGGGAATCGCTGTCTTTGTCGCGGCGGCCTGCCATAAGAGCGCCGAGACCGGCTCCAGCAAGAGCACCTTCCGCTAGATGACGCTTCTTATGGTCACTACTACTGCTCCGTTCCCGCCTAATGATAGTGCGTTTAATGTAGTAATCCTCGTCGACACCGTCGCTTTCGTATTGACGTTCTTCTCGGCGGCGTCGCTCGTAGCGCTCCAGGGCGTCCAGCTCTTCCCGGCGGCGCCAGTACTCCTCTGCTCGATTGTCATTGCGCTGGGAGACTTCGCGGTGCTCGTCTCGCAGGACGATGATGTTAGGCTCCTGGCGCGGCTGGGGAGGGAAAATAACAGGAGGTGCCTCGTGCACGATGACCTTCTGTTCAGGAGCCTTCTGGCGGATAACAATTGGCGCAGGTGGAGGGTCCGGGGCTGCATAGTACTCAACTTCTCTTCGATATCGCTCGATTTCGTCATGGTGGTGGTGGTGATGATGGTGATGATCGTCGTAAGGGTCTCTCTCTTCGACTACTCGGCGTTCGATCCTGAGTTCTCTTTCCTTGGTATCGCGAGGTTCGTCCCTGCGTTCCTCGAACTTCTCAACGCGCTTTTCGAGACGCATCTCCGTCTCTGGGGGATCATCCCAGGGGTATCGGCGCTCCCGTCCGCGTGGTGAGGTGACCTCCCTGGATTCGTATTTCAGGGATCGATGCCTGTCGCCATCATCGCGATGGTATTCGAACTCCCGTTCGCGAGGGCTGGGGGGTGCATCATAGGCAGACCTCGGGCGATCGGGTGTGTAGCTGGTTCTCTCGGCCCGACGGTCCACGTCGAGGAGGTCGCCAGATGCGCGGTGTCCGGCATGAGAATGAGAGTATCGCGATCTCGCGTCGTCATCATCCTCATAACGCTCGATACGGCTGACGGAAGATCCGTCTACTTTGTACCGCCTGACGGTGGTGCTTTTGAATTTCTCCCCATCCGAGGAGGGGCTGCGCTCCCTTGTGTAGCGCACATCTTTGTATACTGTAGTCATGGCGTCGCGAATGAGCTTCGCCAGCGACAGTCATACAAGTTGTAGATTCCTTTATGAGTATTTAGGTGGCAGACTCTCAAAGTAAACGGAAAGAATCAGATGAACTGGAAAGGAAGGAAGTGCCTCGCAGTTAAGCAGGTCTTCGTGTAGTAATAGTGTGGAGGCTGGGCTGATATCGTCTGGACTGATGACGATGTGGGACAACAGGACTTGGTCATCCAATACCGTGTCCACATGCACATGCGAGTACTAAAGGCGAGATAAAGTAGCGCTGTACCCTGGCTCTTAATCCGTGTACGTCTGCAAGCCTGGGGGTGTTGGTGGTGGTGCACGCACGGAGGGGGATGGAACTGGGTAGCTGGCGGGGCTCCTGTTAGATCACCCTAGGAATACGTAACCAGAACAGGGAGACAAGGTCAACTTGGCAATGTGTGTGTTCCAAATGCCGTTTCTTCTCGGAACGGACGGCCGGCCTTGTTAGATGTCGTTGGCCACAGGTGGAAGGAGGATCCAACTAGACGAGTATGTGTGGGACGAGGGTATATGAAGTATGCAGAATATAGCCAACGAGCTCCTACGATATAAAGCAGCGATTAGAAGTGAAAGCAGCGATGGCACGGATATGGCCTATCATTATTTATGGCTTCTGAGATGATTCACGATGGGAGGCCGGGATACTGATTTCGAATCCCTCCTTACTGCGCCGTGTTCGAAGCCACGCACACCATACATTAGGTACGTACCCACCCTAGTGACTACATGTATCTCGATGCTACTCTACGATATTCGAAGCACGAAGTAGCAGGATCTCGAAGCTCTTGCAAGCAAAGCAATGCAGTTCATTTTCGCACCGAGGGGGATGCGGGAGATGCGGGGTATTTGGGTGTAGTATCGTCGACGAGGGCCTCGGCGCTAGCCTTCCCTATAAATAGGTACAAGGTACCTAATTTGCATAGGATCCAGCTTGTGAATTACCCAGCCGCTAAGATGCGCGCAGGCAAGATTGACCAACGAATCGGTAGATACATGTTGGTACCCATACATATATATACACGAACATACATGCAATAAGTTGAGCGACGGGGCCAACGACGCCCCAAAGGAAACAAAATATCTACAGGAGCTGAAAACTATGTCGTGCAACACACAAATTATGCACATTATCTTCTAGGCTTATACCTACAGTAGGTAGGTGTGTCCCATCGAAAATCGAAAAATTTCACCGTCAGGCAGAATCATAGGCAGACTACACACGTAGGTGCTTAGACAGGTCACGCTATGGGAGGCTTAGACACGACGACCCTGTGATCACTGTATCAGCAGGGCCGCAAGTGTTTAAGCGGGTGGGTATCTTTAGCATGCGAGATGCTGACAGAGCGAATGGAAAAAGAATGACGCACTCGGCAGCCGCCGGACATGGTGGGGAAAGGCGAGCGTCATTGGTTACTAAACACTGACAGCAATGCGATGTGCTTTCTCCCTTCTTCCATTGACCCTCTTCTATTGATTTCGTCCTAAAATTTTGCGAGGAGCACCTTCGGCGCCTTGTTTCCTTGTATTGTTGCGTTGTGTGTGCGTTAACTCGACAGACTTAGCGGGAGTCGCAGAAAACCGGGATCTGACAATGTCGTAGCGGTGTTGCCTGTTCGCTGCCGTACCAGAGGCTGGCAGGAACAGGAACGCTCCTTTTTTCTTTCGGGTGATGTCGTCATGGGCTTGCTTAGACGAGGTATGTAATCCCATCGATGATGACGCGCGATAAATTCATATTCGTAGCCCTAGCTTAACTACCCGGCCAGTCCAGCCCCAGCCTCTCGGGGCCTTCGATCCTGGATCAGACTAGAAAGGTGTGGAACGCATGTTCGACTTCTAACAGGTGGGATCCACTTTCTTGAGGTTTCCTCAAGTCACCTCACGGCCAAGCCGACTCCGGCCGAAATGAGCGAGGTGGAAACACTGCGAAGCGCAGCGCGTGTTGTCGCAGCCTCTGAACGCAACTCCCCGGCATGTTTAGGGCAAAGGCGTCAAATGTGACAAGTCCTGTCCATGGTTATAGAGCCTTATGTACCTAGGGAGTCGGGTCCTCTAACCGGATGGATGCAACAGCAAAGTTCCAACCTGCAGGTAAGTACTAAGTACCTAATACCAACAAACCAAATGTAGGTATTTTGCCGTTACGATGGAAGTCGGTAGTCTCCGGATTTGATGCGAGTCACGTACAAGAAGTATTGGCTGGGAGATTTCTACAAGCCAGGACGGTTGGTTTATACTGGAAAGAATCACTTGCCCTGTTCCCGCGTATACGATATGACAACACCATGGCCATACAATGGGTGCAATTTGGCTCGACCTCAGTGAGCTTAGATTCGTTCAAGCGTCTGAATTAAACCTTTCCGACGACATTGTCGTACAAGGTCAATTCGAATCGTGTTCACGAAAGCGCCCCCTAAAGCGCACTTTGAAAATGGATCTCCTTTACAAGATATCTCGAGTCCTAGCTCTTGCAGAGTTTCCCCCCTCCTTCACCTGCCCTTCTTAGCTTACATACTTAAAAGAGGCAGGACTAGCTAATTGTTTGCTTTTGGTTCGTATTTGAACACTCCTTTGATGGTAGCCCACTAGTATTTATCTACATATATGAGTTAGCAGAAGTGTAACATGTCTAGTAGTCTGGAAGTAACGGAGGAGGCTTGTATGTGTAGTCCCTATATCTTAGAGGGTCGAGCAGGGAAGGAAGGCAAGGACGATGCTCTATTCGTCACGACAACACGAACAGGAAAGATGTTGACGGAAAGGGCTGCCAGAGACGATGGGTAAGGTGGTTAACCCCGAATACAAAACATCACTCTCCTGATCGACTGCGACCTCAACTATCCTGCTGCGTAATCCTTTCATCTACCTCGCCAGCTCATCCCTTACACCCCCTACACGTCAGTCCCTCGAAATAATCTATACTTCATCGGTTATCCTACTCCTTTGTTCTTGTATGCCTTTTTCTCGAAATAACAGGACCCTCGTCCGGCTCCTCTCGCCGTAGCCTCGCCGTAACATGCTTCGGACATAGTCCTACTCGTTGTTAACGACTGTTTGAGTAGATTCTGTAGGTCTCCCTCGCCTCGAGGATATAACAGCGGTGGGCTTATTCCGAACTGCCAGCACACATACTTGGCGATCCATCAGCTTTTTGCCACTGCTTAGAGGGTTGTATAACCTGTTTCTCCTCTCAACCGAGTTCTTAAGGCAGTCCTGCTAGGATCCGGGTTAGTTGAAGACGAAGTCGATCCTTGAACTAATGCAGTTGAATGTCAAGGTCCGGACATCGATCTTGTGCTTCGGCTTGTCATCATGGATTTTCAGAGAGTCAAGCCGGCAGAGGAAAACACCAGGGCGTCACTTGAGCCGAAACCCCAATCTCCTACTCCACTTCCTTCTCAGAAAAGCCTTGCCGAACAACATACATCTATACGTTCGACGGGTTCCGGGAGGGGAAGATATCGTCGTGCATTACTGAGATCTGATATCCCTGGTCAGCGGCCCAGCGGGAAGGACCTGCCAATTCCCGCGGTACTAACCACGGAGGTGGGAGAGATCATGACCGCCCGCAAGGATGATGAGACAGTTCCGAAAAACATTGCTATTCCTACAAGACGGTCTTCCGTAACCAACTTAGCCGTCCAACAACAAGACATCGGGCCGTCGCCTCACAAAACGCGGGTGTGCCTCGATCCCAGGTTGCACTCACCTGACACTTATGCGCAGTTTCCTCATCGAGGTCTAGTCAAGGGAGCCGACTTCTACGACGCTAGACTCGCAGGTCTAGACCACGATTCCCTGGTACGCTCCTCGGCAACTTGCACGCCCACCAGTTCCAGCGGCAACAGTATGACCGGCAGAATTCGCCGGGTGCTCACCGATGGCGATATCTGTGAAGAGATAGTGGGTGTCTCTCATTACATACACTGGAATCATCCGTCATCAGTGAAGATTCGGTCTGCCCTTGGACTCGTACGTAGGGAAGAGAGCCATGACGTACGTGCGGATGTCTCTACAGTCCGTCCGGCAGAAATGGAGAGCATCCAAAGGGCAATTCTTCACAGCAATATCTCAGAGCCAAGGGCTGAGCAGGAACCCACATCAAAACTTGTACTGTGGAACGAGAGTGGTGAGCTTGAAGAGACTCCGGGATGGCCAGAGGCCGCACCATATTGGGGATTTCTTCCTACACCCAGAGACGAGAAAGAGGAGCATGTGTGTTTCTTGAAGGACATGGATACAAGAGCATCTTCGAGAAGCAGGCAGCCATCGGTTTCTACAAAGTCAACCGAGTTCCCCCGTGCAGTATATTCGGTATCTGCAAGGCTACCCAGTTCAGCAGCTCGTCAAGAAGGCGTGGTCTTATTTAATACGAATGGTCACCAAGAAGAGACGGGGCCATCGATCTTGCCCACATCCAGATTATTTCCGTCTGAGGACCAAGGATCACCGCTAAGGGAAAGGTCTCTTTTAGACAAGCTGGATCCCAGACGCACTGCACAATGGTTGCGCGAAGTTCTTGGTTTAAGGGGCAGCGAAAGTCCGAAGTTGACCGACCTACCGGAGAAACCCCAACCACAGCTTGAGACCCGCAGTGATCATCGGGGAGACCGGCCTAGCGCGGTGAGAAGGGGATTTCCAACATCCTCTTCGGACAGTGTCGCTTATGTAGGGGCCACTAACGCTGCTGTCGATAATCTAGTTAGCGAAGCGCTCCAGATTGCGGATGACGCAACTAGTCTAGACAGCGGCAGATATGCCAACGATGATAGCCTTCGCGCGCCACTGGCAGATATTTCTGACGCTGCAAACCAACCACTCTTTCCTGCGAGCATCCTTGAGAGCATTCGTAGCGGTTCAAGTGACAAAATGGCACGACATCCGACTACGTTTCTTGGAGCGGCTGAAGGGCCCGCACATGGATGCGAATCCATACCCCTGAGAGCTGTCATATGGCGCGGATTGGCCGAACCCAACATGCACAGCGGGAATATCAGAGGGCCTAGCCTCCCACCCCGAGTATCCAGTTTACGTCGCAATCTCAAAGCTTCTCCCAAGCCTGACACGGGTAACGAAGAGCCCTATGGCAGCTCCGCAGACGTTAGTCGTGATGCTGATTTCGGTCCGGAAGGACGCACGTCTACGTGCAGTTCACACCACATCATCCTAGCAGGTCACCCTAGAGAAATATGCACCTGGAGCCTTGATGGCGGGCTGTCAGATGAGGTCACTGATTTTAACACTCAGTATACCAGCGGCGGCAAGGGGGACACAGCATCAGGCTTCAGAGCGACACCTCGAAGTTATGCACAATACATTTCGACGAGGAGCACTGGGCCTTCTCGAGAACAAGAACCGCCCAAGGCAACCCACGATTTACGCAACATCAGCCTTCGAAACAGATCGCACATCAGCCTCGCGGAAGGGACAAAAATTAGCCTGAGTAGGTCTGTGAATCGACAACCTATTGCTCGAGACTGGTCAACAGCCCGCAAGAGGCTTGCCGCTTCTGTTGCGTGTATCAGCACCGCCTTGATCGGGATGCTGGTAGGGATCTACGCTGGGCTAGTGCCATCGATACAGTACTTCATTGTGGACTTCCACCACCATGTGATCCTCGGAAATGTCATCCTCTTTGCTGGGATGGCTCTGCCTACGTTCTTCTGCTGGCCCTTGCCACTGCTCCATGGTCGCAAGCCATACATCATTTGCAGTTTAACCGTCTCTCTGCCTCTACTGTTTCCGCAGGCTATCGCCGTCTCCACCTTACGGTCTCCATACACAAGCGCTTGGAGGTGGGCGTTACTGTTGCCCAGAGGTCTCATGGGTTTCGCTCTGGGATTTGCCAGCATGAACTTCCATTCCATCTTGACTGACCTCTTCGGGGCTTCTTTGATGAGCGGCAACCCGCATCAGGAAGTAGTCGACCAGTACGATGTCAGAAGACATGGCGGTGGGCTCGGCGTATGGCTCGGGATTTGGACCTGGTGTTGGATTGGTTCTTTAAGTGTAGGATTTCTGATCGGGGCTGCCGTCATTGATATGTTGCCACCCTCGTGGGGTTTTTACATCAGTATCATCTTGATCGGAGTCGTTCTGCTACTGAACGTCCTTTCTCCCGAGGTCCGACGCGCATTCTGGAGACGGTCTGCCACCGAAGTAAGGAAGGGTACAACTGTGTCTCGGCGTATAGCGCGTGGCGAAATCATGATGCACAGGGTCAAAGATGGCCCAAGATGGTGGGGCCAAGAAGTATATCATGGGGTTGCCCTATGCCTTGAAATGCTTCGTCAGCCTGGTTTTACCATCATGGCCGTGTATTCTGCATGGGTCTACGCGCAAGTTGTTCTGATCATTATAGTGAGTCCAGTTGTGCCTGTACTTTGCCTACATGTAGCTGACGATATCAGCTCCTTGGTTCGCTGACTTCGAGATTCTACCGCTACCGATCCCCTTATGTCGGTGCCGCCGTAGCGTCTGTGGCTATCGGTGCTCTGGCAGCGGTACCATTTCAGATGGCAAACATCTTCTCCAGGGCCAGGTATAAACCCCAACGAACCAACAGCATGACTTTCGACAGGGCGGTGACATGGACGTCCCATTTCGTCCGTCGTGTAATTTTCGTCCTGGTTCTTCCGATTGCCGGCATCCTGTACACCATCACCTCTGTTGGCCCGCGGCTGCATGTTCTTTTGCCCTGTTTGTTCGCAGCGATGATTGGTTTTCTGTCTTGCCTGGCAATTTCCGAATGCAACGGCCTGCTGATGGAGACATGGGATACCTCCGACCTTCAACCGGGTATGACTGGTCGTCCCAGAATGGATAGCGAGACCAAGAAAAAGACCAACTACTCCTCATTTCCCAGAGTTACCGCTGGATTCGCCGTCATACACACCTTAGCTTTCATATTCGCCGCGGGAGCAACTGCACTGGGCGGCATGGTGCAGCGAAGGTTAGGTCAGATGCTTGCTACTGGCGCTGTGGCAGCGATCTTGTTGGGACTGTCTGTCCTACTACTAGCCGCCATGATCCGCTTCCGAAAGGTAGAAATCATCCCTAAGTCCAAGACTGGGGAGATGAACAGATGGAACAAAGAGCGCCGGGACAGTGCGACCAGACGGGCCAGTATGATTGCAGAATTCAAAGCAAGCGGCCGCAAAGACCTGTCCAGCATTCCAGAGGATGACGTGGGATGGAGACCTTTAGTACTCGGTAATCCGTCAAGCACACACCGACGAATCAATATCCTAGAGCTAGGCTCCTTGACACGTTGGACTGAAATACGGAAGAGAAACCACCTCATTGACCAGGGATCGCATGCCCATCTGAATCGAGATGCAGTCGCGCTTGCTCGGGAGGAGCTTGGAAAACGCGGCACTGAACTCATGAGTGACGTGCAGCGCGGTAAAGAGAGGGTCGGCCAAGTTGTACGTAAGGTAAGCAAACGAAGTCTCAGAGGCAAGCGCGGTTACGACAGCGATCTCTCAACCCCAGGCTTCGAGCTCCAGAATCTCAGTTCACCGGGTCCTTCCGGAGGCGGTGTTGCCCATCGCCACACCCCATTTCCCGGTGAAAACCCGGCGGACGAACGCGTCGTAGGCCAGGCCGTACTCGAAGAGGATGAAGACGTCGTTTCCGTTGATGACGAGTCCCCTCTGGGTACTGAACTGGTCGTAGACTTTGAAGATGTCGAACTTGAGGATAGAACGACCCCGCCAAGGCCAAAATTGCAGAAGAAGCAGGATTGAGGAGTTAGGAGAGAAGAATTGACGGAGAGACCTGAATATTTCGAGAATGCGTCACCCCACATAGAAACTAGAGTACATTCCTAGAAGTAATTGAGAAAATTTCCCCTGTGCGAAAGTTATGAACCTGATCAAGATGGTAATGACCCCTGATAGCGCGGAGTTTAGCTACCTTGCAGTATCGACTGTGGCTTTTAACTAGCCCAAGTGAGGAGTAGCACAGCCACAGTGAACTTACCTGACGGACGCTTACTGATACAAGCGCCTTCGGCAGATGATGCAATTCTGTTTGAATTTCTAAGCAACCGGCTGGATGCGGGTTAGGCTGGTAACTGGCTTTAAAATCAGTCTCTACAGACTCCACCATGAGAGAAGGAGTTAGAAAGAAAACCATGTGAAAGACTTCAAGGAGAAGTTGGGAATATTTTTTTGCCCGTTAAAGTTTCAAGTGACGGGCCAAAGCAACTCCTCTTTCCCGCATTTCTCTCGTCATTCTTCTTCGGCCCATTTTCAGGAATAAGCAGCCGAGGGATTTTTCTAACCCGAGAGACTTCCGGATCCCGGGGCCGAACCCAGCGACAACACCCGCGCTCATTGCGTGCTTCGACTCCGAGTTGGCGTACCCAACACCCCGGCCCTGCATCAATTCATCCTGATTCGCCGTCATGGCCGCCACCAGCGCTTGAAAATCATCCTGGACCGGGGGCTCTTGCTGATAACTCGCTAGTTGGGAGCTTGTCTTCTAGAACTTGTCCGCTGGCTCTCTAGCGACGGTTAGGCGTGGCCGTCCCGAGCTGAGACGGGACTTTGCTTGCTTAGCGCTGGTTTGTGTTTACTTGCGCGTGGCTGCAAAAAGCCTCGCGCTCTGAAGATCCCACCTCTCTGAAGTCAAGAGACATTGAGTAAGGGCCCCCAGGAAAAATTGGGACTCTCATCAACGGTGCTTCATAAGCAATCCGTTCTAAAAGCCGCAAGGGTTTAGTTGTGAGATATCCCCAGAGAGGGAAGACCGCGATATCCGCCTCGCGGATCCACGAAATCTCTAGCGCTGATACGTCATCAACGATATTCTGACGTGCGAATTTGAGTCGCATATCGCATATCTATCTGAGTGGTGTTGATAAGAAACGATGGGTCTCTTGTACGTCCATCTTCTGATAGGCAGGGTCGTAGTGCTCAGTATCTAATTTCCGCCTGCAGAGCCCAGGGGACGGCTTTGGATTGGCCAGATGCGAAGAAACATGCGGATCAGGTTCGAGCATGGGGCATTAAGGTCAGTCATATATATTGCCCGTTTTATTTGGCCAAATTGTGGCTGATTCCTTGCAGCAATTACTGGAGATCTGGACCAAAGCGAAGCATAAGGAGCGCGATGCTTTGCTGTGGGGTGACGAGGTACTGGCTGCCCTTTCTCATAGGGATGACTGGGAGACGGCTTGCTGATTTCCCAAATAGGTAGAATACCTCGTAGTGACATATTCCGAAGATGACCCCAAGGTGCTTCTGTCTCTGCGACAAGCCGATATCCTCAAGGCCTTGGCCAATGACGAGGCACTGTCCACCGAGGGTGGATGCGTTCCGGCTCTTCAGGAAGTTGGGTCTAAAAGCTCTACCCCTTTGCCGGTGTTCCATCCCGAGTTTGGTAGATTCATGCTCGAGGCTACGCCAGGCAAGCCGTGGGGTATTGACTTCAAGGAACTTCTCAATGTTGAGCCAGACATGAAACTCAGGTACGGGCACACATGCTCTCCGAAATATGGGCGGGCTGACACCAGACCAGGCGAAAGATCGCCAAGGACCACATGAATAGCAACGAATACCCCATCACGATGACCACGTTCCCGCGCCTTGGGGTCCCCGGCGTCTTCACAGATCCGTACTATCCACCATCTGGACCGAAGCTCCGGTCTCAATTCGTGCCTGACGAGATTGCTAACCCCCATATCCGGTTCCCAACCCTCGCGGCAAACATCCGCTGGCGTCGTGGCAGGAAAGTTCAGGTAAACGTGCCTGTATTCTTCGATGAGAATACGCCGAAACCTTGGAAAGACCCTTCGGTCAACTACGACTTGCACAACTGGCCGGAGGACGATGACGTCAGGAACGGCGCGGCCCCGGATAACTTCATCCACATGGACGCCATGGCATTCGGCATGGGCAGCTGTTGTCTCCAGATCACTTTCCAGGCGAAGAATATCACTGAAGGCAGAAAGATGTATGACCAGCTGAGCCCATTGGGCCCGATCCTATTGGCTTTGACCGCAGCGACACCCATATACAAAGGCTTCCTGGCCGACACTGATGTCCGCTGGAACCAAATAAGTCGGTCTGTGGATGACCGCACGCCAGAAGAACTAGGAGAAAAGGTATGCACATCTCTACCGGAATCGCAATTTCACTGTGCTTTGGCGCTGACACGGCGCAGCCCCTGGAAAACGACCGCTGGCGGATCCCGAAGTCGCGCTACGCATCTAATTCCACATACATTGGAACTGACCCGCGCCTCCGGCAAGAATATCTTGACCCAAACCTCATTGTTGACGAGTCCATCAAAGCCCAACTTCTCGAGGGCGGTATGGATGACCGCCTCGCGACTCACTTCGCACACTTGTTCATCCGGGATCCGATAGTCATCTTCAGCGAGGACCTTAAGGAGCTCGACTTGACTAAGGCCGACCACTTCGAGAACATCCAGAGCACTAACTGGCAGCACATGCGGTTCAAGCCTCCACCGCCGGGATCCGACATCGGCTGGCGTGTGGAGTTCCGCCCCATGGAGATCCAGATCACGGACTTTGAGAACGCGGCCTTCTCGGTGTTCATCGTCCTGATCACGCGCGCCATCCTCAGTTTCGACCTGAACTTCTACATACCCATCGTCAAGGTCGACGAGAACATGGAGACGGCGCACGCGAGGGACGCGGTGCTAGAGAAGAAGTTTTACTTCCGCAAGAACGTCTTCCCAGCGCGGCCCCCACGCAGCGCCGTGGGTTCGGGCGCCAACTCGCCCGTAGCCAGCCGGCCGCCGACGCCGCTGGGCCCCGTCGAGGACGAGTACGCGCTCATGACCATCGACGAGGTTATCAACGGGTCTTCGTCCGAGGAGCACGGCTTCCCGGGCCTCATCCCCATCGTCGAGAGCTACCTCGATTCGGTCAACGTCGACGTGCGGACGCGCTGCGAGATCGACACGTACCTCGACCTCATCCGGCAGCGCGCCAGCGGCGAGCTCTGGACGGCGGCCCGGTGGACCCGCGAGTTCGTGCGCGCGCACCCGGCCTACGCGCGCGACAGCGTCGTCTCCGACGCTGTCGTCAGGGATCTCGTGCGCGCTGTCATTCACGTCGGCGAGCGCGAGCAGGCCGGCTGCGGGTGGGCCGGCCTCGACGGCGTCCCGAACCTGGAGAAGCTGCTCGGCCGGTTCAGAGGCGGCTGTGGTGGGGCCGGGGGCGAAAGCCAGAGCCAGAGCCAAAGCCAGAGTGCCGACACAGCCGATGACAGGAGCAAGAAGAGGCGGATACAGTAAATTGCATATTAGATGGGGGCGTTGCCTACGTGGATAGTACTTAGCCGTCGTTCTTCTCCTTAATCTTACGTTCTGTATTTATTTTTTTTTTTTTTCCGTCCCTAAACGTGAGATTAGAGCGTCTTGTTACCGCGTAACATTGGGGTTCGTTACCAGACTACTTGCGTACATATCTGGTAATGGGAAAGGACCGCCGTATACAGTAGGAACTTCGAGGAACGAGCTGGAGACCCCGTCAGTGCCGTTCGTGTCAGTGGGACGGCATATGTCGGGTACTAGGGGGAACGGGGGCTTTGGACGGACAGCCGCCCTAACTTAGGTAGTGAGGGACGTCGCCCCTGGATCAAGATTATTCGTTCAGCCGTCGGGCCATTCGTGCAGATGAGCAGACAGACCTAACCGATATGCTTACCTATCTGCCTACATACATAACTTCGCCTTGCATAGGGATGTATGGACCGGGGGCCAGCGACCCAGACATTGTACGGATTTGGATCAGCCTACAGGTGTAGCAACCGGCGTCCTGTACATACTACTGTAGTTTCGGTAGTACATACCCCGTCGATGATACAAGTGCGTAGTCTCATCTCGTCTCGCACCAGCGCTGCCGCCGCCGCCGATCAGGGTCCTACAGTTGGTAGACTAGAGTCTCCGCCCTCTCTTTCACCCCACTCCTCTCCGCCGGGACCGTATACTTAGGCAGGGAGGTAGGCATGTACCATACTCGTAGGTACCGCACCCAAGTAACGTAGATGTATGTAGATCTACAGTGGCTACTAGTCTACGTGGGTAGCTTCCGGAAGGCCGGACAGGGACTTGACTGACATGCTTGCGCAATAGGGGTTGGGAGGGATCTGCAGCCGGAAAGCATGGTGTGCGGCTGACAGCCGCCACGGCGCTAAGGCACGTATGTACTTAATACTTCGTACATAGGGGGAGTTTCTGTCTCTTGGCGCATGCCACGCGCGCCCTCCGCCCTTTTCTTTGCGGGGCCGGTAGCTTAGAAATCTTTTAGCTGATAAGCTGCCGCATGCCTGTGTATGCACGCCCTAAAGATATGTACCACAATATGTGCTTGTCGACTAGTGCGAGACAAGGCGGGAAACCGGGGGAGCGCTGTCTGGGGATCGTCCGATGTCCCGTCCTCCCGCCCCGTCGCGCCCTAAGACAGAGAGGTGGGGGGCCGGGAGTTGAAGACCCTCTGCCAAGTGCGGTAGCAGCCTTGTGGATGACAGCTCGCTTGGCTGCCGCGGAGTTCTAGGCGCCGCTGATTTTCTTTTTCTCTTCTACAAATTCGGTAGTTGTGACAGTACGTACGGGCCCGAGCTGAGAGATAAAAGCAGTAACTCGCCGAGCTCGCTTAAGGGAGGGCGAGCCGTGGCTTGTCCAGCCATCCGGTTAGCTTTCCGATCTCACTGGGAGGAGGTTGAAACGGTTGCTGGCGAGCCGAGAGGGGAGAAGATGAACCGAAAGTGGCGATCCCGCGACTACATCACGATGTTGTTGCGGATAGACTTATGCAAGGGCTAACTAGTCAACCCCAACCCCCGTGGGATGCACATGCCATACGGATGACCCAATCCATCGGTAATGAAGAGCGAGATGCTAGACCGATGTCTCTCCCGGAGACGCGAGCTGAGCCGGATAGACATGCGCTGCTAGGTGATAAGGGAGAGGGACAGGGCGGATCGTCTCGCAGGACCAGAAACAAAAATAAGGAAGAATGTCTCAGGCATGATATTGCAAGGTGCCGCGCGCCATTCTTTGGCGTCTGCGGTTGGCGGTGCTGCGCTGCCACGCATCCATCGGACCCGACGGGACGCGCCGCTGTCTCAGCTTGGGTGGCATGCAGCGCTGACTCGACTCCTGAGCAGTCGCAGATATAGCGATTCATTCTTTTCTTCCCCGCTCTCCCCTTATTCGGAAGCAACTCCGAGACGGAGAAGACGCTGTGCGACGGAGAATGGCGGAGGAGAGACCTCACGCGGGGAACTGGCAAAAGGTAAGAAAAGAAATAAGGAATAATCCAAAGGGAGTTTTGTGTGCACTCAAGAGGGAAACCGTGGTGCGGAAAGCCTGCGCAGATGCTCGAGCGAGATGGCGTATAATAAGCCACGCCTATCTGCATGCCTGCACTGCTTCCTTTTCTTTTCTTTTTTGTCCCCGAGGTAGTGCTGAGCAGGGGGCTATGGAATGGATGGCTACTGACCGGTTTACAGCCAGCACTCGATGTTGATTCACCGTGTTCGTTAACTGTAAGACCACATGCGTCGGAAGTTCTATCAGAGCTGCTAGTCTTCTGAGACTCTGGGGAGGCACTCATGACGGCGATGTGAGGAATATTGCGACCATTCACTCCGCCGGGTAGAGATTATCGGCGATTTTACGACCTAGACGCTGTCTTTTCCCTTCCGCAAGCATAGTGATCAGTCTAGAATTGGATTCTTGGAAGTCCATGCTTCTTTACCTCACATGAAGGTTTAGCGAACGATCAAAGGGCTTCCCACATGGTTCAAGCCGCATCTCTTCGAGCCTTAGGGGATGCTCGTTAGGCTCTTTTAGATCCTAGAAGCCGGCTATACGGGGGTAGAAACTTGCTCACCCGCCTACGTCATGGTTAGCATCCCAGACGTGGCTCCGTTCCCACGAGTAAGCTGGAGCGTCGTGTCAGCCGCGTGTGAAGGTCTGGAACAGGATTAACACCAAGCTGTTCACGAAAGGCACGTGGGATGTTACCCAGGTTTCCTACACATTCTCATCTGGCCACTCGTAAGGGGTTTTACAACGCATGGACCTTTTGTAGCGCGGGTTCCTCCCAAAACTAAGTTTTGGCTCCAGGGTCAGGTTGCTGATCACTGATCGACGGAAGGCTGACCGGGTTATAAGACATATGTCAGCCAAACAACCCAGTCATCATGGTGATACGACCCGCTGCCGGCATTTGCAACGGCGTTGTCAGCCTGGGTGTTCTGAGTTTGGATCTTACTGGTCATGCATGCAATACAATCAAGTAATATCCAATATTGGAAGTATTCGCCGAAAGTCAAGACTTGAAAACGCACCCACGTACCCTTACCTACCCCTCCTGTCTGACCCAATCGTATACCTCAGACTTGCCAGGTAGCAGGCAAAAAGCAATAACGCAAAACATTGACCATTTGCCGTAGAATGAGATGAAAGGCCTAGCAATTTGAAAACCCCGAGAATTTTCTCACAGCCGTGTTCAGATGGGTGGTAGCAATAAGACAAGAATGGAGCTCACCAGTGTTGCTTACTTCATGGCTTACGGTAAGCCTGGGGCCTAGCTTGCCTCCCGCCTCGATTATTAGTCAGTGTCGGCTAGGCTCAGCCCCCGAAGGCTCGAGAAAAGAAAGATCCCTTCAAGGCTGTGACAGACATGCGCGGAACTTTGACTGTCAAACGCTGGAGCACCACTCTTCGGCCCGTTTCCGTGTCCTCGTTTAAAGATCTGCCATCTGACAAATTATGGGTTCGATCTCGGTCGGAGGCCCATATTCTCCTGCCTCGCTCGGGCAGCGCTCTGTTGGCTTGCCGGAATGCAAACCTGCCTCGTCTATTACGAATAAATGCAATGCTAGGTGGTGAACTAGTTAATGCAAATACAGTCTTGAGTTGAGTCGACTGAGGTCACAATGAAATGTAGTGCTTAGCGGTGGTGGCTGAAGATGGCAAGCGGGCGAATGTAAAACAACCTCGACTTGCCTAATTTAGTTAATGCTCCTTATAATCGTGTTCCTAGATATGTACGTACCTCAGAGACCAGGCCCCCCGGCTTGCTTGTCGAGGCTCGCGTGAGCGGGGAGTCAGATACGATCGATCATCGGGCGTGAACCCTATTCCGGCTGGCCGGTAATCTCGAGCCTGGGTCGGGGGTGACCCCTGGAAAAGCGTTATGGATAACACTGATGACTACCGTCGTCTAGCTGTTAGAAGCTAAAGAATAGGCGACTGCCGGTGATGGCCGTAAACATGATGATGATGATGGTGCCGCTGCGCCTCTCAGCGGGCTTTTACTAGTTCCAATGTATTCAACGTATTCCATTGTGAATAAGCTCATGTATAGCCGCGCCAATAGTCTTCTTCGGTCTTGGCATGAGAATAGCGCCAAATAGGGGTAGGCGGGTCCCGTTTGCACCGTCTGACCCCCGCATCGCAATCCGAGGGATCAGGGGGTTGTAATTAATTCTCCCAGTCTTTGTCGCTTCAGGGAAAAGAGAATCTCAATGGGCTGGGATGGCGCTCAAAAGTTAGGCCACCCTGACCTGATGCCCGTTGTATCCGGCACTAAAAGAATAAGACCGAAAAACATACCTGGTCAGGGTCCTGGAGCCCACGTGAGCCCAGGATCTGGAAATAACCTGCAAGATGAAGCTTAGCATGATCGAGCTACTTACCGTATGTAGGCCGATGTACATAATGTAGATATGAAGGCTACGTTACAAGCAGTGCAGCAAACCCACGTGGCCCTTAGCCGAAAGCAAAGCCCACTCTTCAGACTATGGTATGCTTGTAACTGTAAAGTATACGAGATGCAGGTCCTTGATTTGGAGCCTTCGGGATTGAGCTGCTCACCCCGCCTGACATACAAACTAAACAAACTAACTTGTTGGCATGCTCTGAACAACTCGGGGGAGCCTCTCGAAGGGCTCGTCCATGGGTTTACCATCCATATTATTCTGTGCGTATGTGATCGCGCCGGTCTCATCTGCGCTTGTACGCCACGAGCGTATGTGGCACGCCGTGATCTCAGACAGGCATTTGTCAGACTCGAAACTTGGGAAAATAATAAACATGAAAGGAAGAGAGAGGGGTCGGGCGATGGCATCGATTGTTCCAAGCTGTGGACGGGTACCCAGGGTCTCTCCTGGGTCGGGGAGGGGGGGCAGCGCGAAAACGAGCTGCCCGAGACATGACAACGCATCAGTTATATGCATGTATTAGCATCTACTACTATCGCCGCAATAGATCGATCCTCCCCCTTCAGATCGCGTTTTCCGTCTTCCTACATGGTATGTACAATAGCTTAGCCCCAAGGCATCATCCAATCGACGTCATCTACGCTTGCCTAATAAGGTAGGGGTCGCATATGGTGGCTTCTGCAAAGAGGCTCACACTCTGCATGGGGTCAGATCTCCAGGCTAGCCCTAGTTAGCTTTCACCAATGCCATATGCGCAGATCATGTAACGCCGATTTGGGCTGATTGCTTGCTACACCATTTCGGGGAAAATGGATCTTACTGAAAATACACACACACTCATGCACAAGGCAGCAGGGTCGAACTGACCTGTGTGCTTCAAGTAGAAGAGATCTCGTGTCACATTGGACCAAGGGCCTAGAAGGGTGGTGGCTTGATGGCCGATGGGCGCCTCTATCTAGATAGAATCGGCGTCAATGAAGGATGACGCCATGCCTTAGGCGTGTACAAGCAGACTTTGAGACATGATAGGGCTGCGTCGACTCGGTCACCTTGTCTCCCCATTCTTGAAGGGAGGGGGAGTGGTGAACGACAGGACGACGCTTGTTGTTGTTGGGCCCAGCCTCTTAACCCATGCATGCATCCATCACCCAACTGAACCATCTCTGGGTCGCGATGATCAGAGACCAGAGTTACCAGTAGATCACCGTAGCCTAACTTGTTATTTAATTATCGGACTGAACCGAGAACTACTATGGGCACCTATCACGAATAAAGAATGTTTTAGCAATGCGGAAGTGAGGTGCTTAGCTGGATCCTAGTCAACTAGATCAGCCCCCGTCTCCTTACAAACGAGCCATCTAATAGGTTATTATGCAAGCGTAAAGTTTGGTTTGGGAGGGTGCTGCATGGCGCCGGCCACGATTCGTATTTTCTCCGTGGCTTCATCTCCATGTAGAGCTAGTTCTGGTAGCTTGCAGCGGGAGGAATATGCTGTGCACAGGTGGGCGAAGATCCTCAAAAATAGCAGGATGGAGTGGCATGTATGTAGGGATGTATGTCAATCTGTTTATCCGTCCCCCGTTGACAAGTGGGAGACTGACGAGTCGATCTTGGACGCTGCTCCCCTCTCCTGAAAAATTAACGCACCGCTCCCGCGCATCGTCACTGTGCGCCCCTCGCACACGAACGCGCCGGGCTGCCTGCGTGGAACTATCTGCGGGCAGAGTTCTTTACGGCCGGCGCTCATAAGCCTATATAGGTGCTGCGACAGATGGGTCTCTGTAGGTCTGGGGCGCCGCTTGCCGTCGCGCGGCAAGGACAAGGTTGGTACCATTCATTACCTTGATATCTAGAGCTCCCCGGATACCACCATCCCCCCTTGCTCTCGGTGGTGTGTATATAGTAGCTGCGATATGAGAATTCTAGGAGCCCAAGCCCCTGGAGAATAGGCCTGGCGGATAGACCTGCCCTATCGGCTATCCAAAGAGCCCCGATGAACAGGTCCAGCAAGGTCGCATCCAGATTGAGGAGGGTACGGCAAATATGACAAGCCTTATCTATGGCCAAGTACGTAACCGGGTCTTTCTCCGCAAAGCAGTGGCCTTCTAATTGTGGCACTGTCCGGCGGACAAGATCTATAGTAAGACGCAGATGCGCCTGATTGCATCACGGCGAACTTGATTTCCTGCGCGTTTCCTTCCGGTGTTCCGTGATACCACGGTACTACTACTACTAGCTCTAATACTACGGGGGTTTGTATACTAAGTAGAAGGGAAGAAAAGAAGTTTTAAAAATCATATATTAAAGATGTAAAAAGAGGATTGGCCCCGTCTCGTCCCGTCCCCTATTTTTCGCTTTTTTAGTTGGCATTCCCCACATTCCCGATCGCCGGCCGGCCGGCCACCTTTCCCCTCGGACGTTCAAGCCGTGGTGAAGGAACCCCTCCCTCCTTTTTATTCCAGGGTCCGTCGGCCGCCAATAGCCTATTTCGACCGCCTGCATGACTCTACTACACAAGAACAAGTATATGCTCGAGCGGGAGGGCGATGCAATCACCCGTCCACGGAACGTCTGCGGGTATGAGGAGGGTTACTTACTGTACGGCAAATACAAATACGGGCTGCCGAGTGGTAGCCTTGCGTTAGGCGCCGCAGACCCTTAACTCCAGAGTCCTCAGACATTGGTACTGTCATGAATCAACGTAGGGTGTCATGGGCGTACGGAACGTAAGGCTGTATTGTAAGCAAGGTCTTACAGCAACAAACGAGCTACGTGGTCGGAAATCAGCGACGAGCATTGGATCAGCTATGTAGGTCTGATTGGTGCGCCTTCATAAGCATCAACGTCGTCATCGTCGTGATCGATATTGCCCTTCTTCGGCGGTCGATGCGCATGCATGACTCCCTTCCGATCCTGTAGGCACGCTCGTCGCAAGATAGGCATCGGAGCTGCAACCACCAGGCATTGCATACATACGGTCTGTCATTTGCCGACCCGCGCGAGTGCGATCTTCCCGAGCTTCCACAGGGTGTGGGTGCATGTACCATGCTGGGAACCCAACCATAGGAGAATGCGAGGTATGTGGGTTGATTGATAACAAACAGCTTTACAACGATGATGACTATCACGATGATGATTTCTGGTATGAGGCGTCGCCAAAAGTGGTGGTCTGGCGTATAGCTAGAGACGTCGTCAGACGAGCCGACCATCACCACCACCACCACCGTCACCGTGTAGCGCAACAGACGACGGGCATCTTCCACTATGGTGGAAGTACAGCTTCCAACGAGACAGAAGACATTTCGCGACTCTCTCATGGGGTCCGCCCGCCGATCCTTCTTACATACATACCTGGAGCCATATTGGCTACCCGCATGTATAGCCTCAACAGCATGACTGCTGGTGTAGGTCGATAAGGGCAGCCCAGTTCCTCGTGCTAAGACCAGATCACCCAATATTTAAGCAAGTAACGCAGGAGATTGGGTGGCTGGACCCACCCCCCTCCCTTCCTTGAGCATGCACACAAGGAAGCGGGTGTGAGAGGCGCCGCCGGCCCAAGTGGCTTAGGCGCATGTCATTCTGAATCTGACAGGTCGCGTGGCACGGCATCTGGGAAGAGGAGAATGCCGCCTCTCCCGCGTGGTCGTCCAGGTGTTACAAGCCACAAATTTCGCCGCGGACCGGCCGCCGGCGGCGCAGGGGGGCTCCCGAATCAAGATACCTAAATTACCGGTAGGTAGGTATGTAAGGTAGGTGTGTGAGAGTAAGCAGGAACTGGTCCGCCTACCACTCAATTCGCTTGGTTACTCACTCCGATCCCCCTATCTCCCCCGCCATCCCAGGCTGCACGTGTCACCGCTTCGACTTATCGAAGGGGGGTGAGGCGGGACGGGGTGCGAAAAGGGAAGGTTGAATGCGGCGGCGGCGCCTGCTGATGAGCATCACAGCAGAGTAGTAGTAGTTGATGCCATCTAGGCAGTGGCACGACTTTCGCATGAGCTACGAGGAACCGGGCACGGTGCTGGGGGAATATAGAGATTCCAACCGCCGTGAGAGGACTTGTGACTTTCTTGTCCGGACTTATTATTATGGTACGGCTGCGCGACGCCCCCTAGTGGTTGGGCTGGCTACTAAGTAGGTATGACCAAGGAAAAGGATCTCGTCGTCATCTTACTCAGCTGGTTGCTTGTGCGGGCTTCCATCAACCGGAAGGCTTCGCGAATACCAATACCATACCTAACAAAGGAGGGTAGCAGTGGCATACAGCAAAGACGAGACCGACATTAGGGTCTTGGGCGAGTCAAAGACGGATTATGTAGGCTTCGATTTAGTTACCTCCCAGAAAAGGCTGCTTGCGACATGCAGGATGTCCCTATAAATTTTGTTTCTCCCTACTGCCAAACAACGTCCGTGATAACGCGTGCCAGTAAGCTTGTCGCACATAAGTGATTGGCAGTGCCTCTACTCATGCGTAGACGTTGTACGAGTGATACTTGCGAGCCCTCGTCAGAGCCGTAGGGGCTACAGGCAGAACCAAAACCATATTAACATCGCCGACTCGAACTATGCCCCCCTCCTACCCTTTCGAAAATGCAGGCACTCGCACCCTCCAAATACCACTGTAATAATGTTTTCAATTTCACATATGGCGCGCTTCTGCGAAATCTCCTTCATGCGCCATCTCGGACCAAATTCTCCAGGTTTCTACTTTGTCAAGCGCCCAATTGCCCTCGCCTGCATGCGGATAGACCGGGAAATGATCATGATAAATTCGCAAACCCGAAAATGGAATGAGAACGCCGTGTAATGCCATGACCGAACGTGCCGAGCCTTTTTTAGATATCGGGGTATATACACTAATATGACTGCCACTAAAACGGGCGAAAATCGTCTGCAGAGATCTTTCGAGATCGGGTATACGTAGCACACAGTTCGTTACTTGAAATGACATCGTGTCGTAGTAGAATAACTCGTAACTCGGAGGATGCTTGAAATATCGTTCTTTTTGGCAGCCAATCAGATCGCGATTGGATACCAGTCTCGTTTGTTGGCTGAGACTGTCTTTGTGATTTCAGCAATCCTCACGGGAAAATTCCAGAGCCGGGGAGAACGAATGCTCGCGGCTATGTCGAGGCTCAAGGACGCTCTTCAACACCTTTCGGTCGAATAGATCGCTGCTCCATCTGGCGTTTCCTTTCCAGCTTGGCATAGTGGAGGCCACATGCGTTGCAGAGTGTCCTCGCGCCATCGGGTCCCCTTCGCCATTCGGGCGTATCGATCCTATTACAACTGTGGCATCGGCCAGGCGGAGCAGCGCGCTAAGTCGGGGTCAGTGGCAAGGCCCTCTAAACATACAGAAATAAGACTTACCCCTCGGCGCTTCTTGACTTCACCGAGCCCATATGGCTGCTTCATGCCATCGCCATACATGCTCATATCATCGTCGCCGTCGTATTGACCCTTGTGTCTACCTCCCTCGCGGGCCTTCTCCGTCCGTATGCTGTGCTGCACAACTTCTCGGACGTTCTCTAGGCTCTGTTTGATGAAGTTGATGTTGCTCAGCATCTCGGTTACTTCCTTTTCTGAAGGTAGCCGCTCTGGGATCGGATGTCCGCTATGCTGCTCCGAGGCGAGCTTCCCGTACGCTTCAGCAAAGTTGTATACTGTTCGTGCGCTCCAAGAAATCTGTAGTGTCCATTAGCGCCGAGACCAAAGCTCTATATTACCAGGTAGACGAACCCTCTCCAGGCAGTCCTGGTAGCTCCACGCCTCGATATGTCTATTGAGGGCGGACGGGTCGTATCGGTTCCTATGCATTCCATAGTCTTCATCGCTGTGAATAGTAGGCCGGTGCTGCTCGTAAGGAGGAATATGTCCTAGGTGACGTGGGGACATGGATGCTTGAGAAAGAGGATATTGACCTGGTGGTAGCTGTCCCTGCTGAGGATACGGGATGTGTGGGGGCGGGGGCGGATTGGGGTTGCTGCCGTTACGTTGGGCGGGCTCCGGAGCTTTTCCCAGATCTCGGGGCTCCAGGAAAGGGTGAGCCGAATTCGGATGTCTCGGCGAGACGAAGTCTCCGCGTGGGTAGCGAAATAGCCCATCGTCGAGCGTTGGAGCCGGTCTAGGGTCAGGTCCGGGCTCGGACCGTGGCGCTGCCGCAGAACTGAATGGAGGATGCAAGCCCTGAGGGCCTGGTATCGTCGTGGGCGTCGTAGGCGAGTATGTTGGCTTACTAGCGGAGAATACTTCCGAGATGGAAGGGAGAGATTGCCTCTGAGCTAGTTCCGTTTCGTTAGGCGTCCGCCTGCTCTCCCCCGGTGGAATCATGCCGGGCATGGACGGGGGCGGCGGATGATGGTGTGGCGAAGAGAAGGGCGTGTTATGTGGATGGTATGCATTGGCCGGGTTGATGAGAGTAGCAGCGGCCATGGTAGGCAGTCCCCGAATGTGCCTTTCGGATGGTTCTGGAGGCAGTTTGCGATACGTATCAAGTTTGGTTGCGGAACTAAAGCCACTATTGGACCAGGAGACTATATGGTTAACTTGCGATCCTATTGAGCGGCCCTGGGCACTAGTTTTCATGTGAGAACGGACCTTTGCCTAGTGCCAGAATCACCCGTTTCCATAGCGCAACCGCTGCCAGTAATGGTGCCAAAACCCCAGCCGATCACCTAAGCAACGCTCGATGCATCTGATTCAACACGCTATGTCAGGTGCAGGGGTATGTTCGTCTCCAAGCAATTCGGGGGCCCGTTAAGAGTCCGCTCTCTAACCCAATATGCCGCGAATATGCGGTCAGAGGGCAGCGCGGTTATATATAGCTAAAGCTGGCTGTAGCGGACAAAACTCGTCTTCTCTATAGCGGCCACTGTGATATCACGAGGCGCATGTGCTTGAAGATATGTGTATGTAAGTAGCTTTGCCAGCCAAATAAGTGTTCAATCTAGCCGCGAGGCGAGACACATGCGTTGGTGGCACCAGCTCAAGATCGTGTATTGTTACCCTTCTGCACCGATTTGGTTAGATATGAGCAAAATGAGAGTCACTGCGGTTGGCGGAAGGGTGATATAGGACATGTTGAAGTGCGACGGCTTCTTATGCGCTCGTCTCCTCCTTCTTGCTCTCCTTGCCTTGCCTTGCCTTGCCTTGCCCATTTCGAACAGGTCGCGGAGGCTAATTGCTCCATCCCAAAGGAAACCGTCACGCGCCGTGGCGGGGTGCTTTTAAGACATGCCTGGAATCTGAATCGGAACGTCTCTCACCTTTCTAGTCGTCAACCAAGTGGGTCGGGGACAGCACCGGCGAGCTAGGCTTCAGCCCCCCTCGTCGTTCTCGCGTGCACGCAGAGAAGACTTCTTTTTCTGGTACCGGCGGCTGAACAGGGCCGCGAGCATCAGTCGAGAAGTGGAGGAAACGGCAAGGACCCGACCGTCAACGTAGTCGAGAGAGGAAGGAAGTACAGGCAGGCGTTGGTGTCAATGGGAAGAAGCTTCGAGCGGAGGAGAGGTTGTTTGGACCAACCGGTGTTGTTATTATTAAGGTCCTATTAGGGCATCCAATGTTGTCGTAGCCAGAATGAGAGAAAGGACAAGAAGGGAAAGCCTCGGATGGTGATGAGGGCGAAGTGTGTGTGATATTAGGAAGTCTAGTAGTTAAAAGGAACGAAACCGCGAAATGCACAGCAAGCAACAGAGACGTGACCAATAACTGCAGATGTGATGTACTGTACCTCTTTACCTAGGTATTATGCGATGGGACTGCCAATGCTTTGCGTCGTTGACGAACAAGACCCCAATTATTACGCTGCACGGATAGTAGGGGCCTGGCAACAGGCGGTAATGAGACCCCTTGACCCTGCCACTCTAGGTGGGCATAGTGGGGAAGAGGAAACGGGGATCAAGGAGATGGTACGGACACAAGAGTCGAACCCACCAGACCAGGTTTGAGAGAGGAGACTTGACAAAAGCGTCGGGACTGGCACCCTTGCCAACAAAGTCGTTGATACATGGGCAAGGCATGGCTTTTCGCCTGTTTCGCTTACCGGGGCGCGGGGGGTGGGAGTCGACTCTGAGTTTCCAGGGGTACGAGATCGGGATCTGGCTTCAGCAAGGGAGGAGCAGCGCTTGTCCGCGCCGCAGTCTTACCAGTCGTTATAGTTCGTAATAATTGTACGTAGATTCCCCTCGCAGAGAATCTCTTCCTTCTCTCTGGTGCACACCTACCCGGTTCGTGAATTGAGCTTCGTCCCGAGGTGAATGGGGACTTGCATGGGAATAAAAGGAACGAATTTCCGAGCGAAAGGGACGATCTCAAATTGCATGCCGTCCCAAATGAAAAGATGAGATTGAGCCGATGATCACTTGCCTGTCTCAACGCCTGACCCCGGGAGGATTTATGGATGGATCTTCGGCCCATGCAATACTTCCACGGGTACGAGCGCTAATCCCGAACGTTCAGAATTGGCACCACCCATCTGCTTGTTCCAGTCGATGAAAATGAAGGGCTACCACGTCTTCAATTCATGCCTCTGTTCCCACGCAGTCTCTCTCCTCCCCCTGAGCCCCGTTACCAGAGCCGGGATCTTTTGATAGCCGCATCCTTCTATCGAGGTTTCATCCCAGCACATATGTAGGCATGATGCATCTCACATACATATAAGCGATGTGTGGGGAAAAGCAGGCCGACTACGGGATACTACTACAACGCCTCATAGCATTCGTGGGTGCCTAGGAGGCAGGCGAATAACATATCATAATTGACAGTCGGTCCAGTTAATGAGTGCCCCATCGTCTTCATCATTTCCATCCCACGGCTGTGCCAGAGCATGTATGCGTATAAGTATGGGATGAAAGTCGAGTGGTTTGAGCAGGCCTATACGGGTATCCCGCGTGCCCGTCTCTCTCTGTCTGCTCGTAGTCTATAATAGCAAGGCGAGGCCGTGAAGAGAGACGAGGAACGAGCCCACTGGCCTTTTGAACCGTTTCTCTTTTCTCTCTAATGTGGATACCCCTATCGAGACACTATACAGGGGTCGGGGCAAGTGAAGATGAGATTTCGGCAATGCTAAAAAAAAAAGGACCAACAGGGGGTAGAGCTACTGAGTCTCCAACGAAGTGAAGATCCCATGTCGATGGTCGAGCTTGAGAAAGAGAAACCTAAAAGGTGCGTGGGGCCGATTTCCGAGGGATTCATGTTAAGTTGTTAATAGCCCCACTGTATCCGTCGAAATCTACAGCAGTAGCGCCCATATCTCTACGTCAGTGGGGTCTGGGGGGCACTACTGTACTGAGTACCCAGATAATGGCGTACAGAGATACCTCCGGGCTCCTCGCTGGTAACAGGATCCCATCGGATCTCAAGCCACCACAGGTTACCTGCAAAGTAGTGTACCCTCTTGTACTGTACCTAGTAGGGAGCAGCCCTTCGCTTCTGGCCTGATCTTGTTCGATTTCAGGCAGCCCCCCACATTGTAGTGGGCCTATGCGTAGCCTGTGGCCCAGCTTCAAGTACTAACGGCCTCTAACCCGCTCGCCATCGCTCTTCTGACGGTCGCTAAACCTTTCTAGAAGTAAAGGATAACTATGTATTTATGTACTGGCCACTAGCCAGCAAGATCCCCGTTAGCAGATCCAGTTCTTCATCGGTCGTTCCCCAACCTCTCTCTTCAGTACCCCTTATTTGCTCAGGATTAAGGTTTCGGGAGCCTTAGAGCAGCGGTGAAGAGCCCCCTACCTGCCTGTCGTTCGACGATTTCGTCGAGCCGGTGGTCCTATAATGTAGACAGATCTAGTCTGGACGGACACTCTGCCGGCTTCTAGAAAAGGTTAGCGACCGTCAGAATAGCCGTCAGCGCTACCCGTCAACCCGCGATCTATCTAAGGTACCCATGTAGGCACCTAGTGTACTACCTTATGTACATCTACGTATCGTATCTCACACCCCTTCGAGCTTGTTACGGGGTTGAAGGTTGGTGAATTCGGGCCCTTCCGTTCTATAGTCTAGTGTCTTTTCCTTGATCCCACAGTACTAATTAGTACGATTATAACGTTTCTTGGCTTTACCGGTTAACTGCTCTATAGCATGTTTCTTATTCCCGGGTCTTACCTAAGGCAGATAGATGATCCTTTATTATGTCGACTATGACAGCCCACAAAGGTACATGTAGGTACTTGAGTACTAAGTAATGAGCAACGGCAAGTAACAAACACACCTATGTAGTACCTCTATTTGCATCAGCGCGTGGCCCACTTACCAATATCAAGGGATTAAGAGACGGCTCTGCCCGTACAAATGTTCTCGTTGGCGCAGCCTAGCCTGCGTCCTCGGTATAGTTATCCTCATATAGATCTATATATGACTAATAACCATCACTTGACGCCATCTCCGTATAGACTAGGAAGCTCCTATGTCTTATTAGTTAATCGTACGATGATCATTTTTGTCGTCCCGGATCTGAATTCCGGTAAAAGGTTGAACATGACCATTCGATATGACCGCCGGCCCCCACGGGGGTTACTAATACGTAAATGTAGGTACCTAGGTATGTAGGCAAATAGAGAGCCCCTTAGAGTGTCTTAAAGCTCATGATGCTGGAGGGAATGTTTTACCGATCCGCTTTCAGCTGCTACTACAGCTCGCATTCGTAAAACGAGATTCCGCCCCGCTAGAACTTGCCTCGTCCTCCCAGCTTGGCTGATACATACATGTAATTATTAAACACCTTACAGATCACACGCGCATGACCAGGAAAAGGGCGCATCTACCCCAGACAAGCCACGCCAGCCATCCGTTCATTGTACAATACCAAGACTACACTAGCCTTGTTGCGTATGTCACTGTGAGATCCGACATAAGCCCTAAATAGATCTCGCCCCATCGACTAGCTTTAGTATAGGTGCAAAACCGATCCCATCTCACATCTAAGCACCTATCAAATATCCGGAAACGGTCCAATCGGTGCCACGTCGATCAGTCTTGCACCGGTCTTTATTTCGCCGGTCGGCGCTGAATGGATCTTAACAGAGTCCAGTCTATCGCAGGTTACTGGATTTTCATGTTATCTTACAATCCTAGCTATTCTGATACCAATAGTTCACCAGGGCGTAGCGAGTTGCGGCATCTGAACAATATGAGACTCCTCGCCATAGGCACAAAGTGGACTGGCCGTCTTATTTCCAAGCACCTCAAAATACTTACTTGGGCATTCGATGCTACCTGAGGGAAAACAGGACATGGTCTCTACGTCATCTCCTTATGTATAAAACAATGCATGTACTGTACCAAAAGTACTGAGGCGGATCGGCGGCTTGGGCCGGACCGCTGGAAACCTTAACCTCGACGGCCGATCAGTTCTCCCGCAGCTCGTTCCCGTATTTCAACCACGGCATTCCAAGGTATAAAAGTAAGGAGGAATGACGAGCCTATATTACTCGGGCGTGTGGCTCTTCCTTTAAGCACTGTCCGTCGACTTGCGTATTCTTGCCTCTGATTTCGCAAACTTGTACTTGATCATGTTTGTTCATCTAGGACTCGCGTGCACACATACACACAGTCCCGATGCATCTCAAATGGCAGATCTTAGGTAGTACACTTCTGCATATCGTGGACAGGACCCCGACCTGTCAGACCTCCCATCGTCCGCATCCAAGAAAGAACTGTGACATCGTACAAGCTTATGTTCCGACGCCGGGGGGGGGGGGGGGGGGG
>QJOA01000707.1:0-33070 GCA_004155915.1 Monosporascus sp. CRB-9-2 | reverse complement strand
CTATGAGACCGAGGTATCAATCTATCCTAACCGTGAAACCATTAATCAGTCATCGTGTTCGAAGATACTGGGTATAGTATCTATCGTGCAAATTATATCGTGTAATAATTTTCTGTATATTTAGCTCAGCCTGGAAAACAAGGCTTGAACCTATTCGACCTTGCATATAATTTAATATTTTTTTAATAATTTCGAAATTATTTTTTAATAAAATAACCGAAAAATTAATAATTTTATTCGAAATAAATATAATTAAATAATTATTACGTTAATAAATAAATTTAATTAATTTATTATCGAAATTATTAATATAATAATTATTTATATAATTTTAATTATTTATAAACAAAACGTTAATTTATAAACAAAAAAATTATTACGTATAAATAATAATATTATATAATATTTAAAATTAAGGTATTTAAATTTCGAAATAATCGCTTTATTATAATTTTATATAAAAAAAGTTTATTTAAAAGGTTTTATAATAGTTAAATATTAAACATATAATAAAGTAAAGGCCAAAAAATAAATACGTCGTAAGTTACGAAAAAAAATATTCCGATTAAAATAAAGAATTATTATTAATTTTACAAATTTCGAAGAAAATCCGGAAAAATATAAATACGCTATATTCGTTACCGATAAATATTAAAAATATATTTAAAATATTTACTTTAAGAACCGAAAGTAAAATATATTAATTATAACGTTTCGATATTGTTTAAAAGGTTTAACAAATTAAAGTAAGGTTTTTTTATAAATAATTAAATACGATAACAAAATTTTAAAAGATTATTAATTTCGAAATATATTTTAATCGCTTCCTTTTAGGATTAAAGATAAACTTTTAATATTATATATATAAGCCTAGAACGGGGGTATAAAACGTTTAAAAAATATAATTAAAAAAAAAGTGATTACGATATAAAATAACGTTAAATTACCCGCGTTTTTAATCGTATACATTTTTAAAATAATAATATATTTATATAACTATATCTTTAAATACACTCTTTTTTAGTAAACCTTATATAAAATTTATTATATTTATTTAACGTATAAAAACAGTATTATAATATTTAATCGGAAACTTTAAATGGTTTATTTACAAACTTATAGCTATATAATTTACGTTATAATAATTACCGTTATAAAAAAAAGCTTTAAAAATTAAATTTTAAAATATAAATTAATTTTTTTGTTAATTATTAATTAATAAATATTTACGAAATTTAAAACCTATTAACGAATATAATTATGATTATTTAAAACGTTTAATTTAACGAAAAAGGTACCTTTTTAAATAATATTAAAAACTTTAAAAATAACCTTTTTGTATATTACGGAAAATAAATTATAAAAATTAAATGGATAATACTTAATTTAAATATAAAAAAATAAAGATCTAAACGGAACAATTTAGTTACCAATAGGATAAAAAAATTTTTAAAATAATCTAAACGTTAAAAAAAACGTACGAAATTAAAAAGAAAAGTATTTATTTATATAAAATTAATTATGTTTATATAATTACTATACTTAAACCATTGCCGTTTCTTGAATTATTACCGTGATGAATATCTACCTTAATAATTATTATAATTATTACGCCGATATAAAAATAAAGGTAATTTTAAACTTTTATTATATTATTTAACCTAAAGTAACGGTAAAAGATAAAAATACTTTACGGATTAAAATTACTTCTCTATACGTTCCGTATTATAAAAATATTATTAAAATTAATTACAAAATATGAAAGGCCACATTTAATAGAAAATAAACAATCTACTTTATAAATACTCGTAATAACCGGCCTGTAAATTGCAGAAACTTAAAGAAATTAAAAACTCAAAATATATATTACCTTAATCGAAAAAACTTTATAATAATAATTCGTACGATACTTAGGTTATAAGGCCGGATATATAAGCGAAATTTATTACCACCGCCATAAAGCTATAAAAAATTAAATATATACTTTTTAAGGGAAATATTTAAAAAAAAAATTAAAAAGTTTACTTATAAAATTATAAAAGAATATAATATTAAAAAGTTATTAATTAGATTTTTATTAAAAGGAAATAAATTTTAAAATATATATAAATATATACTTATAAATTTATTAAATAAACTTAATTACAAGAATACAAAAGCCGTTTCGTTATATAAAGCGATTAACAACTTAAAAACGTTTATAATAATATATACGTATCTATACCTATTAAAAAGTCGTTTTAAACCTTAATTATTATCGTAATAAAATTTAAATTTAAATTTAAATAATATAATATTATAAACTTTTTCGTTAACGTAAATCTACTTCACGAAATATATACAAAAATATCTTTAAATTATTTATATTATACTAAAGAAATTTTACTTAAAAAAGCATTATATAAACTAAAAGAATTATTTTTATTATAATAAAAAAACTTTATAAATACGTTAAAAAATTTAAAATTTAATTTTATTTCTTACGAACTTTATTATTTTATTCGTTAAAATTTTTTATATAAATAATATTATTACGATATATCGTAAAAAACCTAAGGCTTTATTAATTAATTAATTAATATAACAAATATAAAAATGTTATACCTTTATAAACAATGAAAATTTATAATAATTTTTCGACTATAAAGTAATTAAAAATAAACCGAATGAAAAAATTTAATTAATTTAATTTAATTTTATAAATAAATTAATTAACTTAATTTTTAAAAAGAATCTAAATAACTTTTTAAAAATATATATAACAAAAATTAAATTATTGCTAAATTTTAACCTAATTTATTGAAGTTTTATTAATAAATATTAAAATAAAATTAATTGTATTTTATGCGTTATAATTAATATATAACCCAATATATTATTTATAATATTTAAATTTATATAATTTAATTTAAAATTTAATAATATTTATTATAAAATAACAAATTAAGTTATATTATACTTAATCGGTACCAAACTATTAACGTTATAATTCGGCGGTAAGGATTTATTAAATATTTAAAATATAGTTTTTTTCGTAAATAATACGATTAATTAAAAAAGTTTTTAAATATATATTATAAAGTTATTCGAAAATTTAATAAAATAATAGATAAATAAATAAAATAAATAAATTATTTTTATAATTAAAACGAGGTTATTATTATTTACGTAAATTATTAAAAAAAACTTTATTTAATTTTCGTTTAATGAAAAAAATAAAAGTTAATTTAAATATAAAACCGTTAAATATATAATATAATAATTAATAAATAATATAATTAATTAATGTTAACGTAATTTTATTAAAAATAAAATTACGGTATATAAATAAATATAATTATTAATTACGAAAAATAAAAAATAAAAATTTAGTTCAGGTAAATTATATGCTTATAACTAATATATTAATTAATAAATTAATCAAAACTTTATTATAAAAAACTTTTAAATATTTTAAAAAGTAATTAAAATTAATAAATATTATAAAAGTTTTAAATTAATAAAAAAATCTTTAAAAAATTTAATTAAAAATTTAATTAATTAAAAAGAATTAATTACTGGAAAAAAATAAAATAAATAATTATGGTTTTAGGAAATAATAAAATATAACGATTAATGCCATAAATACTTTAAGGCGTTAAAGGGGTATATCAGCTAGCTGGAGGGTACGTAACGTATTCCATAAACGGAAAGGTTGCCTATTACGGCCGGCATTAATATAGCATGGTAGCTAGTCTATTAGCGCTATGAACGAAGATTTTAAACTGAAGAAAAGAAGGAAAAAAAGGCAAAGTTGCAAAATGCGTAAAGATCTATAAATATCCCACTTTTTATATAACAAGTGGCTAGTTTATATGGCAGCTGTTAGCCCTATATAACGGTTGCCAGCCTTACGGTTTAATCCTAATAACTGCTATTATATTACCCTCTTTTAAAAACTTATATACAATTAAAGTAAATATATAACTCTTTATTAATTATAAATACCGTTTTTTCCTTATTAATCCGGTTTCTATCTTTACGGCCTTATTATTATCGGAATAGTTTTCGTTAATCTCGTCGGCAACCGTTATACGTATCTATTTTTATAAACGGACCGGTAATTTAAATATTTTAATATATTTGGTATAAAACCGTTTTATTATAATCGAAAGGTTTTTAAAATTAATTACGGAATATTATATTTCGTTAAAATTATAAATTTTTTATTTAATTTTATTACAACTTTTTATAACGTTTATTAAATTTTAATTATTCGATTTATTTTATTTCGAATTTTAATTTACCGTTAATTTTTGTTTTAATAACGGTAATATTTAAATTTGTTAAGGTAATAAGTTATCGTTAACTTTAAGTAACCGATTAACGTAAAATAAGTTAATTATTTTATAATTCAGTAACAAGTCGAAAACGAAATTATATCCGTAGTTTTTTAAAAATTTTAAAAAGTTTTATTTATTATAAATCTAAATAAATAATTAATACTTACGTTATAAAATCCTTTTTATAAAAAAAGCTTTATTACCGGTTTTAAAATTTATTAACTTACGTTTTTAACGTAACTTTTTTTCTAAAGGTTTAAATATTTTTAATTTATTTAATAATTATTAATATTTATTAAATTAACTTAGTTTTTATATTTATTATATCTAAATTTAACGAAAACAAATTCCAAATATTTTTACTTAATATAATTTTTAACGAAATTATATTAATTAATAAATATTATAATAAATTATACGTTAAATTTAATACCGGTATATAGATATTTTAATCGTTTTAATATTTATTAATATAAAAACGTAAACGTTAATTCAATTTTTAATTCGTAAACTTAATAACTTTTTAAATTTACGGATATAAAACGTTTTCGTAACGATATATTATACCGATAAATTTATTTAATTTAATTAAAAATTAAAAAATTAGTTATTTTACGTTGTTATCAATCTAGATAATAAATATTTTAAAAAAAATTATATAAATATCGATAATATCGGCTAGTCAAGGTTTTGACGGTATTAATCTTTTTACCTAATAAAATTACTATAATCCTGCTAAATTTATCGATAAATGCCTATATATAGCTATAACTATAACGGTTTTTCGGCATATTTTTTCCGTTAATAATAACGTAATTTTTAATATTATTTAAAATAAGGAAAAAATAAAATAATTCCGGGGTTTTATTTTAAAGTATTTTATTCTAATAATAATCGTAATAATTCCGGATATATTATCGGATATTTTATTTAAACCGGAACCAGATATATTTCTATATTAAGATTTTAATTACTTTATTTTAACCAAAATACGTAAATATTTTAAATACGTAAATTTTACGGGTAAATACGGTACGGAAAAAAATACGGACGTTAATATTTTTTTTTAAGTATTATTAATTTATCATTTTTTTTTTACCTAAATTTTACGCCTTGTGTTTATAACGAATAAAATTACCTAAATCGGTACTTTACGGAATATCTTCGATTTATACCTTAATCGGTATCTTATTAATAATAACAATAAAAAAGTTTAATCGTTTTAACGAAATTAAAGCTTAAATCTTTTTTTTCGGGCTTTAACTATAAATAAATCTACCATTTTTCGTAATAAAACATCCGTAGCAATATTTTCTTTACCAAATCAATATTAAAAAATAATATTAAAATTAAAAAAAATTCGGCCTATTAAATCTAACGTATAAAAAGAACGTATTTATTTACAAAATATAATAAAGCTTAATAATTAAGAATAACAAAAGCTTTTATTTTTAAAGTTTAAAATAATAATACTTAAAAATCTAAACTATAATAAATAACTTTCGGTCCTAAATAAAATATATCTTTTCTGTTACAGCCAGCGAAATATAGCATGGTAGCTAGTTTATTAGCGATATAAACGAAGATTCTAAGCTGAAAAAAAAAGGAAAAAAAGGCAAAGTTACGAAATATATAAAGATTTACAAATGTCCCCACTCTTTATGTGGCAAGGGGCTAGTTCGTATAATAATTATTAGCCTTATATAACGGTTACTAGCTTCACGGTTTGATCCTGATAGCTGCCGTTATACTACCTCCTTTTAAAAATTTATATACGATTAAAGAAAGTATATAAATCTTTGTTAGTTATAAATGCCGTTTTTTCCTTATTAATCCGGTTCTTACTTTTACGGCCTTATTATTATCGGGGTAATCTTCGTTAATTTCGTCGGCCGTTATTATACGTATTTATTTTATAAATGGACCGGTAATTTAAATGCTTTAAAATGTTTGGTATAAAACTATTTTACCACGATCGGTACGTTTTTAAAGTTAACTATAAAATACCATATCTTATTAAGATTGTAACCTTGTTATTTAGCCTAATATTATAACTTTTTATAACGCCCGTTAAATTTTAATTATTTAATTTATTTTACCTTAAATTTTGGTTTATTATTAATCTTTTTAAATAACGGTAATATCTGGGTTTATTAAAGTAATAGGTTATCGTCGGCTTCACGTAACTAATTAACGTAAAATAAATTAATTATTTTATAATTTAGTAACAAATTAAAAACGAAATTATATCCGCGTTTTTTTATAACGTTAAAAATTTTTATTTATTATAAATTTAAGTAAATAATTAATATTTACGTTATAAAACTTTTCTTCCGGAAAAAAACTTTATTATTAACTTTAAAATTAATTAAATAACGCTTTTTATTAATTTATACCTATTAACGTTTTTACGTTTTTAACGTAACTTTTTTTATAAACGTTTAAACGTTTTTAATTTATTTAACGATTATTAATATCCGTTAAACTAATTCGGTTTTTGCTTTTATTATATTTAAATTTAACAAAAATAAATTCCGACTATCTTTATTTAATATAATTTTTAACGGAATTATATTAATTAATAAATATTATAATAAATTATACGCGAAATTTAATGCCGGTATATATATATTTTAATCGTTTTAATATTTATCGATATAAAAACGTAAACGTTAATTTAATTTTTAATTCGTAAATTCGATAATTCTTTAAATTTACAGATATAAATCGTTTTCGTAATAATATTTTATACCGGTAAATTCGTTTAATTTAGCCAAAAATTAAAAGATGTATTATTTTACGTTATCGTTAATTTAAATAACGAATATTTTAAGGAATTAATATAAATATCGATAATATTAATTAATTAAAGTTTCCGTAATATTAATTTTTTTACTTAATAAAATTATTATAATTTTACTAAATTTATCGATAAACGTTTATATATAATTATAACCGTAACAATTTTTTAATATATTTTTTCCGTCGACGGCGACGTAATTTCAAATATTATTCGGAATAAAAAAAAGATAAAAAAGTTTCGGGGTTTTATTTCGAAACGTTTTATTCCGACGGTAATCGTAATAATTCCGAATATATTATCGAATATTTTGTTTAAATCGAGAGTAAATATATTTTCGTATTAGCATTTTAATTATTTTATTTTAAATACGTAAATTTTACGAATTAATATGGTACGGAAAAAAATATAATCGTTAATTATTTTTTCGAGTATTATTAATTTATTATCTTTTTTACCTAAATTTTATACTTCGTTTTTATAACGGATAAAATTAAGTAAATCGGTATTTTATAAGATATTTTCGATTTGTACCTTAATCGGCATTTTATTAATAATAACGATAAAAAATTTTAATCGTTTTAATAAAATTAAGGCTTAATTTTTTTTCTTTTTTTTTCGGGCTTTAATTATAAATAAATTTACCGTTTTTCGTAATAAAGCATTTGCGGCAACATTTTTTTTGCCAAATCGATATTAAAAGGTAATATCAGAATTAAAAAGGAAATCGGCCTATCGGATTTAATAGGTAAAAAAAATACGTTTGTTCGTAAAATATAATAAGGTTTAATAATTAATAATAATGCTTAAAAGTTTAAACCATAATAAGTAATTTTCGGACTTAAATAAAATATGCCCTTTTTATTAAAGTTATAATTTTCGAAAAATATTTTACGGATTTTTATTTATTACTTTTTTGTTATTGTTAAATAATATTTTTAATTACGTTATAAAATACGTTTGTTTTTATTTTAATCGGTTAATTAAATTAAAAAAAGGTTAAAATTAAGGTTTCGTAAATAAGCCGTTTTATTTTTTAAAACTCTTTTTTTATTCGGGTTTTATTATAAAAAAGGTATCTTTTTTTAATAAACGGTCTAATAATTCGGTTATGCCGTTTTTATAATAGCAAAATATTTTGTACGTAATTATAAAATTTTATAAATAAACGGATTATAATATAATTATTAAAGTTTTTAAACTATTATTTTTAAATTATCTTAATTTTAATTAAATTAATAAAATTATTGACGTTTATTTTTATAATAATACCGAAATAATTTACTTTTTTAACGTTAAACTAGAACTTTTTAATATTTTTTTAAAAATTAACTTTATATAACCGGTAAATAACTTTTTCGTAATATTTTTAATATTTTTTTTCGAAACCGAAATAAATTAATACGTCGTCGGCATAAACGTTTACGTAATAATCGAAAAGTTTATATAATTAAGTATTAATAAACGATTATTATTAAATAAGGTTTATTTTAAATTTAAATAAAAATATTTTTTATTAAAACGTTTTTTAACGGATTTTAAATATTATTAAATATTTTAATTTAATAATAATACGAAATTTATAAAACGTTTAAATAATATCGATTTTAATAAAACGTTTAATATTTCGATAATTAAATATAATATCGTTAAATAAAAAGGTTAAAATAAAATAATTTTTTAAATATTAGTTTTTTTAACGGTAATTAATATAAAACCGGCGTTCCGACGAATAAAGTTTTAAGGTAAATAAAATTAAAACGGCGTTTTTTCGTATATATAATTCGATAAAGTTTATTTTTAATAATTTATTTATTATTTTCTTTTTAACGGAAAGTATTAAATAAGCGTCCGGTAAATAAGGGGTTTAAAAGCGGATATCGGCCGGTCGAGTTCCAGAACTACGTTATAGCCAGGTCGAAAATTTAGGAAAATGCTAACTTTTTTTTTCAAAAATAATTCTTTTAAATAGGCAAAAAGTTTTAATAAAAGCTTCCGGATTCGTTTTACGTATTCCGGATCATTATTTTCGGAAAAAGGGATTTTTTAGCTATTGTATATTTTCCACTTTTATAAAACGGTTAACATTATAACGTTTAACTTTTCATTTTTTTTTAAAAATAGCTTCTTAAAATAACGGAAATTTATTCTATTATTTCGTACGAAAATCGGTCTTTAATTTATTCGTTAGCGAGACGATAATTACATTATTTTTAACAATTTTTATCGCGGAGATAATTAACTTAGTATCGTAGATAATCGGCTTAATATTATATATAATCGGTATATCTTTTTTATTTACTATATTTGATAAAATAGCAGGTACGGGTATAGGTATTAACGTAAGGATATTTTCGGATTTTCTTTATAAACGTTCAAGAATTTAATATTATTTATCGGCTTTTTTTATGGTACGGTTACGTTAGTTAACGTTTTCCTAAACCTTAGGGTTAACGTGCTTATTTAGTAAATATCGGGCTAAAAATTTAATTGCTGGTAAGAACTTGGTTAAAGTTAAAAAATTATCGAATTAAATAATATTTTTATTTTTATAGTTCAATAATAAATTAATTTATTTTAATAGTTCAATAATAAATTAATTTATTTTATTTAATTAAAATTAATAAAAATATTATATTTAATATTTATAATTTAAAAAATTTAATCGGGAAAACGTTATCTGTTAATTTTAAATATTATAATTATTTAGGCTTTTACTTAACTGGCGAATTACTTCTAATAATCCTATAATTAAATTAATTTTTTAACCGGATAATATAAACTTATAAATTTTTTTTTATTTAACGAAAAAAAATTAACGAAAAATCAGGTTTATATTCCGGTATTATAAAAAGTAAAAATACGTAAATTAATTTTATTTATTTAAATTTACGTAATTTTAATAAAAACTTTATACTTTTTAAAATTACTTATTTCCGTTACTATTAATATAAAAAAAATTATTAAGAAATTTTTTAACGGTTTTATTTTTTTTCCGATTCGTTAAAGCTAAACAAATTTTTTATTATCTTTATTATAATAAACTTTTTTTTATTAAAATAATCGTTAACCTTATATTTTATCTTACTATAGTTAAAATATATACCAATTTTTTAATAAACTTTTTTTTTTAACTTTCGATAAAAGCTTACCGGTATTGCCGAAAATCTTTAATTTATCGAAATTATTATTTAAACGGGGTTTTTTATTTTTATTTTTCGATTTATTAAAGTTATATAATGAAGGTTTATATTTTGCTAACGTTTTTTATAAGCAAACTGATTATTATAAACGGTTATAATAATGCGGTTATAAAACTTTTCGTAAATAACGTTAAAATTATAATTATTTTTAAAAAGGTATAAATTAAGGTTTAAAAAAGTATGTTTTTATAAAATTTGCTTTTATTCGTTTTCGGCGATTTTGGCCTTTTAAGCAAAAGCGTTAAACTTAAAAATAAAATCATAAATATCTTAATTTTTACCGGATTTAAAAATAAAGATACGAAAAAATTTTTTAATAACGAAAGTTTGGTTCGAATCGTAATACGATAATTTTAATATTTTGGATTATTTCGGTTACGTAAAAAAAAGGTTATATAATCGATCGATAACGAATTTTAATTATTTATTCGGCCTTTTTTTTTAAAAAAAATTATTAAATAAATTATACCTGTTTTTTCGTTTCGAAAAATCGGTTTATTTATTTAAACTTATTTATAACTTTACGGACCTAAACGTTAAATTTAATTTTGTTACCGTTAAACTTAGCTCGGTTATTAACGTAAACTTTTTTTTTTAATTATAATTAAAATTTACGCCATTAATTTCCGCAAATTTGCGGAAAGCGGGCCATACTGCTATACTGGTAAAGCAAAACGTATTGGTGCTATCGAAAGCGCTATCAATTATGTTTTCTCGGCAAAAGCGGTCGGCGTTATCGGAAAAAATGGGGGAATAATGGCTTTATTTAGCTTAAAAATAAACGATTTCGTTACGAAACCTTTAAAGTTCTCCCTAAACATCCTGGTTATCGTTAGCCATCTCGTCGATCAGCTGCCTATCGGGGTCGGTTTCTAAATAATTATAATCTTAATCTTCATAATTTTGGTCTTAATTTGATAAACTTTTTATCTTTACGGATTCGGTTTCGTTTTACGGTACGTTATTTTCTGCCGTTTTTTCAAGGTATTTATCGTTTTTTATATTTTGGTTTAGGTTTTAAAAAAACACTTTATCTTTTATATTTTTAATTTTACTTTTAATTAATTTAAGTCGCTTTAAACGTTAATTAGCTAATAAGTAATCTTTTTTAATAAACATCTAGTTTTAATATTAATTAATTTAGGTCTTAATCTTAGATCTGGTTTAGGACGCGTTATTTTTTATCGTTTCGTATCGACGTAAAAAAAATATGGTACCTTATTTATTAATTATTAGGCCAATAAGGAAGGGAATAAACTTAGAATAATGTTGCGGCCAGTAAAATATAACATAGTAACTAGTTTATTAACGCTATAAACGAAAGTTTTAAGTTAAAAAAAAAGGAAAAAAAGGCAAAATTGCGAAGTACGTAAAGATTTATAAATATCCCCATTTTCTGTATGGCAGGTAGCTAGTTCGTGTGGCAGCTGTCAGCCCTATATGACGGTTGCCAGCCTTACGGTTTGATCCTAGTGGCTGCCGTTACATTTTCTATTAAAATTATAATTTTCGAATAATATCCTACGGATTTCTATTCGTTATCTTTTTATTATTATTAAATAACACCTTATATCGCGTTATAAAATACGTTTATCTCCACTTTAATCGATTAACCAAATCGAAAAAAGCAAAAATTAAAACTTCGTAAACGAACCGTTTCATTTCTTTAAAAACCCGTTTTTGTTCGGATCCTATTATAAAAAAACATATGTTTTTAATAAACGGTTTAATAATTCGGCTATACCGCTTTCATAATAACAAAACATTTATATATAATTATAAAGTCCTATAAATAAACGAATTATAATACGGCTATTAAAATTCTTAAACTTTTACTTTTAAATTGTTCTAATTTTAATTAAATCGATAAAAACACTTACGCTTATTTTTATAACAATATCAAAATAATTTACTTTTTTAACGTTAAACCGGAACTTTTCAATATCTTTTTGAAAATTAACCTTATATAACCGGTAAATAATTTTTTCGCAATATTTTTAATATTCTTTTTTAAAACCGGAATAAATTAATACGTTATCAGCATAAATACTTACATAATAATTAAAAAGTTTATGTAATTTAATATTAATAAACAATTATTATTAAATAAAGCCTATTTTAAATCCAAATAAAAATACCTTTTATTAAAACGTTTTTTAACAAGTTTTAAATATTATTAAATATTTTAATTTAATAATAATACAAAATTTATAAAACGTTTAAATAATATCAATTTTAACAAAACGTTTAACGTTTAATAATTAAATATAATACCGTTAAATAAAAAAGCTAAAATAAACTAGTTTTTTTAAATATTAATTCCTTTAATAATAATCGATACAAAATTAACGTTTCGATAAATATAATTTTAAAGCAAATAAAATTAAAATAACGTCCTTTCGTTTATTGAATTGGGACGGGGAAAATCGGTCCTGATCAGTGCATAATCGAAGAGCGTGTTACGAATGAGCCCAGGGTTTAAGAGATAATGAAGGTAACGTAAACTGTATTCTGGTGTTTAGACCAGTCCAAAAGCAAAACTATGAACAGATGAATAATGAGTGTTTTGGGGTTAAGCCCGGCGAAAAGAATAGTTAGAAATATATAGAGGGTGCTGATTAAGCGATTAGTTAGGCCATGTGTCCGATTTTGTACCCTGCTCTATTTTAACCCTTTTTTTAAGATAGAATTATTTTTAATTTATTTTAAGAAATAATTAAATAAAAATTTAACGTAATTAATTTTCAACTTTATAAAATATATATAAAATTTATTAATTAATTTAAGTATTACTTACGCGGCTTATTTTTTAGCTTATTTAGTTTAGGATTTCCTTTTTTGCGTTTGGTTAAATTTTTGCGTTATTTGGCTTTCTTTTTTTCCTTTTGTATTTTATCCTTTTTTTCCTGTTTAACGATCAAGGTTTTATATTTGGGCTAACCAGGCCAATTTTGAGGGAAATATGGCTTTGGTTATTATATTATTATTTTATAAATATTTCCTACCTATTTATACGGTATATTATACCGGCTTTCCATTATTGCTTATATTTGTTAATTATTTACGGCCGGTTAAGGCTTATATTTCGGTTTAAAGTAAGTTTGGAAAATTATGTCGGTAATATGTTTTTGAGATAAATAAGTTATAAGGGAGATATTGGAATTACGGTAACTTATAAGGTTAATTCTTTAAGGTTTTCGTTTTTTTGATTAAGGGAAATTAAGTTTAATTGTCGATTATTTTTAAAATTTAAAATTTTATTAATATTTAATTTTTTATTGCTATCGTTAAACGAGAATAAAGATTTGTTAGGCCATAGTTTTGCGGACCTTAAAATATCGTTTTTTTAATTTAAATTTAAGGTATTTTTTAATTATTTTCTTTATGTTATTTTATATAACGACTTTTTTAAATGATACAAATTTATTTTATTAATTTAGGTTACGAATAATAAAGTAAAATACGTAGGTAATTTATAAACCGTAAGTTTAGGATATATTTTAGGATGGTATATTGGCGATCGTTATACGTATAGGTGGGTTATTAAAAGTTAAATTTTTTTAGGCCTTTCGATATTTTTGTACAAATAATTTAATACGTTTTTCGGATAAGTAAGTATTAAAAAGTATTATAATTTTTTTTAATCGGATATATAAAGTATTAACTTAATAACTTTTTTTTTGTTACCGATTAGTATTTTAATTTGGGTAATAAATTAGATATATTTAGGATTATAAGCCCGAACCGTTTTTTTTATTTTATTAGGGATAGTAATAATTTGGTTTTTGTTAATTATTTTTCCGGTTTTTGGAATAACGGTTATAATTCCGGGTAAAGCATTTATGGCGATTATTTAAATAATGGTAATAAGATATTAAAATCGTAAATACTTTTTATTTTGTATAATTATTAAGGTTTGTTATAATCCGGCCGATATTACGTTATTTTAAAATTTATCGGACCATAAAAAGGGTAAAGTGGCTTTTCGTTATGGACGGGTATTATTTTTATTATATAGGGCAATGGGAATAGACCGATCAAAATGTAGCTCCGGGGGTGGTATTATGAGGGGATGGGGGCTACGATTTTTATTATGCATTTTGCATAATATGCGGTCTATATTTTCGATGTTTTATACAGGTATATTAACGGATTGATTAAAATTTTTCGTTTTTATTTTATATAATACGCTTTTTAAATAATAATATTGTAACTGGTATTAGGCTAATCAGAATATGCAGGTACGATTAAGACGATATATAATAATTAAAGGTAATATATGGTATATAGATATATATAAATATAGATGTATTTATATCTGGGTGCAAGTATATGGAAATGTAGGTAGGTTATAGATATCGAGTTATATAAATGCAGGAATTTGTTAGGAAGTGATAGCAAATTGTGCGCGTAATTGATCTAATACATCTAGGGTTAATGCATTGAATTTTGTTATAAAAAACGTATGTGCCGAAAATTTTTTTAATAATTTTATCCGATATTGTATAAAAAGAGATATGGTCGTCGGTGCGTTTTTTTAATTAGTTATGCAGTTATTTTTATATTTATACTTTTTTTGTAATTTTTTTTTTATAAATTATTAATTTTTCTTTTCCGATTATATCCATTTTTAAGACTTAATATATATCCAAATATATACATAATTATTTCCGTCATTTTGATTAATTTATTATAAGTTTCTGTAAGTTATTAAATTTACGCAGTATTTAAAGTTTTCGTAAAAATGCAGATTTAGGTAAATTTGTTAACCTTATAAAAAAATTATCCATTAAAAAGTAATTCGGATTAAATAATAAGTTATTAAGTTCTGGTAATGTTAAACCCGTTAATCGTAAGGTTAAACAAAATATACGTAAGTTCGAACATATTTTTATTTAATATCGTAAAGTTCTAACTATATTAATATAAACATATTTTTTAAACTTACAACTTGTCGTACCGATAAAATTTTGGCTATTAATCGGGATATTAAGCCTTTATATAACCCTAATAATATCCGTAAACCTTAAAATTTAATATATCGCCGGATATTTATTTATAAACTAACTTTTTTTTAATACAGATTCCGTAATATCATATTTAATCAGAATGCTTTATTATTTAAAATACCGGTTATAAATAATTTATAATTTCTTAAACTTTAACCTTTTTAATATATATTACCGTTAATCGAAATAATAAAAAGTTTAATGCTTAATTTAATTTTAAATATTATTAAGTAAATAATCGGTAGCTGCCGATTAATATCGGTTATACCTTTATTTCTTAAAATATCCTAACCTTATAATATTATTTCGGGGTTTTTATTAACGGTATCGATTATTTTAACAGGTTCGCATATTATTAATCGACTTCCTAAGTTATTTTTAAGTATTAAAATATTACGCCTTTTTAATTTTTAAATCGGACGTTAACGGGAGCTAGTTTAGTTTTAAAATAACTAAAATATTATATATTACGTAACGTTTAAATATATTAAAGCAAATATTTTTTATCCTTTATAATAATTTTAACAAACTTTTATTAATTAATGCAAAATATTTAAGGTTATATTTATTAACTTAGTTAACGGTTTAGTTACCGGTCGGTATATATAATAACGAATCGAAAGCGAAAACTTTGAAGTAATTATAAATATTTTAATTTAATATAATTGTTATATTTTAAAACGAAGGTAAAAAGTTACCGTTTTATCCTGTATTTATCGAAATATTTCGGGCCGAACTTACGGATTTTTTTATATTTTTACTTACTAAAAACCTTTAATATATTACTAGCTTATTTATTTAAATTTTCGGGGTACTTAATATTATCCCATATAAGTTATATAAACGACGATATAAAATATTAAAGTAATCCGATTAATATGGCATATATTTATTTTTTAAGTATTAATCGATTCCGGGATTTTATAAAAATTTTTATAATAATTACGTCGGATTTATCGAAAATTATAATTATACTTTTCGGAATAATCGGTTCGAAAATTTTAAGGTAAGTTATAAGCGGTTATCATAAATTAAAAAGGATATTCGTAACGATATTTATCCGATTATAAAAATATTTGATAAAAATTGGTTTTGAAGTAAAGTTAAAAAATATATTTCAGACCTTTAATACCGGACGAATATAATTAAACGTATTGATTATAAGTAAGGTATGGTAAATATTATATAAAATAATAGTAAACAGGGTAATAATAAGGCGTAATAAGGTTTTTATATTTTAATTTTTAGTAATTAATTACGTTAATTTTTTTCGTTTTTTGATCCGTTCGTTTTCGGTATATTATTATCGTCCATAATTACGTAATTTTTAAATTAACTATTAAGTATTTATATTTTAATATTTAGTTTTATAAGTTTTAAAGCTTTAAATTATTAATTTTCTGGTAATTTAATATTAATAATGTTTGAGGTATCCAATATTTTATCGTCGGATTAATCGGTGAACGGTTTCGTTTAGTGGTTTTTTTATAAGTTAATCGATTTTTTTTATTTTTTTTATTTTTTATAAATTCTTTTAATTTATTAGTAAAAAAGGTTTTTTATAACTTTATTCTATTAATTATTTTTAAGTAATAAGTATTTATATTAATAATATTATTAATTAAATACGGGCCAATTTAAACGATATTTAAGCTTTATATTTCTGGATATGTTTATATATTAAGGCGTATTATATAATAATACCAGGTCGTTTATTTTTAAAGGTTTATCTTTTATTTTATTCTTATTCTTTTAGTTATTAATTTAGCAGCTTTATAACGTTAATTAATAATAACTTTGATAACCTTGGTTACGTTCTTAGTTTTCCTTTTTAAAAGTTAAATCCTTTAAATAATTAAATCTTTTTTCGGGATCTTAGGATTTTATATTATAATTTTCTATGTCGGCAGGATTATTTCGATCGGTAAAAACGCTTTTTGTCCGTATAATAATTTATGCGGGCTTAGCCCGTAATTTTTTATAATGGTATTGTCGGCGAAAACCATCTTAAATAAAAGCTTAACCCATTTTTTGCCTGTATTATTTATCGTTTTTATTAGACCTTTAGCAATTGGAACGTATCCTTTTTTAATTAGGCCCTGTTGTTATACGGTATACGCAGTTCCGACCTTTCGCTAAATTCCGAATGTATTATAGGCTTTAATTATTTCGCCCTTATTCTTAAAGTTATTATTTATTTTGATTTTGATCGGGATACCGTATCGGTAAAAGATGTACTTATTTAAAAACTTTTTAATTATTATTAACGTAATAGAACGTAAAGCTTCAATTTTTAAATAATCGAATAATTTATACCTTATTTCGACCGTAATTTTATAACCGTTATTATTAGGCATAAATTAAATATCGATTACCTAAATAATAATTATATTAATAAGTTGTAAAAAGCTATAGCTTTTTTTAAACTGTTAATTAACTACTTTTTAATATTTTATATATATCCGTATTACTTTCCGAATATAGCTAAATAATTTACGCCAGTAATAAAAAGTTATTATATAACGATAAATTAAGTTTTGTTCTTTATAATTATAATTTTTATAATATTATTTAATTACCGTAAATTACTTTTATTTAATGTCGATAATTTTACGGTTGCCGTATTGCTTATTCGTTTTACGTTATAAAATACCGTCTTGAATATAATATTTTAACGCTTTAATTTTAAAAATAGCTTTTTTTTATTAAGGCTTTATATAACCGATTAGAAAGTTTAATATTATAAGGAACTTAACGTATTTTTATAACTTTTTAAATTAATTCCTAATAAAAGGTTTTTATTTATTTATTTCAGTAAAAATAAGGGCTATATCGGTTAAAATAAAATTAAGCCGAATAACGTTTAACGGGATATTAATAAAGTTATCGATTTTCTTTTTATTAATTATTTAATACATTAAAAGCTTTAAGCGGTTTTCGGGATAAATTATCGGTAATTGAATTCTTTTTGCTAGAAATATGCTTAATTTCGAAATCGAACCTTTTTATTTAGGCGATTTAACGAATAAATATAATTTTAAATAAAAAGTTTAAAAAATTATTAATTTAAACCATTGATATTTTAGCGTCGATTTTTAATATAAATCGGATTACATAAATATGGTTTCGGAATATTTTTAAAACTTTAAAAATAATTCGATATTTTAATTTGTTAATATCGTAATTTAGTTTAACGCCTTTTTAGATACCGTTTTTAAAACGTACGGGATATTCGATATTATTAATTATTTAACCAAAAATATTTTTAAACCCGTTTTTGTTTACGTTTATTTTTATAATAATTTTATTTATAATGGGATTATAATTTAAAGTAATTAAGGTCGGAATAATAATAATCGCTTTTTTTATATTTTTTATGGTACGGTGTTAATTAAATTTTTAAACGAAAGGTTAATTTTTTCGGAATAAACGTATAAAAGGTTCGGTTTTAATAACGAAGTATATAACAGAAATCCGGTAATAAATAACGATATTTAGGAAATCTTTAATTTCCGAAACGTTTTTATATGGCAGGATTTTTAGGATTTTTTTATTTTAATTATATCCGGTTACCGTTTATTTGTTTCGTAAAGAAATTCGATTATAACGGTTATTTTTTGATATTATTAAAAAGTTTTTATATTAACCGATATATTAATAAGTTCGTAATTAATAAAGGTTTTATTTATATTAACGATATATTCGTATATAAATTGCTAAATTCCGGAAAAAATCTTTTCGTCGTTATATTTTATTTTTGGGCCTTTAATACCGACGTCGTCGACAAATGGCCGGGTAATATTAGGTATTAAATCGTTAAAAATCCTTTTTATTACGTAATAAAAATAAGTTATAAAGTTGGTAAACTTTATAAATATATTAGTATATTTAAAAAGTTTTAAAGGTATTACGAAAATAATAAGATCTTTATTAATAAAGATTACTATAACCTATTCGTAACCGGAAAAAAAGTTTATTAAAGTAATTAATAAATATATAGCAGAATTTGCGGAAAATTCGTTATAATTTTTTAACATAAAGGCATTTCGTAAGGTAGTAGCGTTTAGTTTGATGGCAAAATTGATTAATGGTAAGTTACCGTCCTTTTTTTCGATAAGTAATTAGGTATTTTTGTACGCGGCGTAAAACTGTTTAAGTATTTTTTATTAAATACGTATTTATAATATTTCGATTAATTTGTTTTTAAGGTTAACCGGTATTATTATATTTTTGGTTTATTATGCTTTATAAGAAATTGTTCAGATTTTATAATTTGGTACGATATTCGATTTAATTTTGTTATAATTTTGTTAATTTTAAGTTAAAGTAGTTTTTTTGCGAAAAAGTATTTTTTTAAATAAGGCCTTTTTAATACGGTTAAATTTGTTATTAAATTAATTAAAAATAGCTTTAATTTTTTTTAATAAGTTAAGTACTTTATAGTATAATGGTAAATTTAGGAAATAAGGTAGTTAATAATGTATTAAGTTTATTAAGTTTTTTTTATTTTAATTAATAGTTTCCTAAATCTTCTTAAATTTTTTAATTTTTTAATCCGGATTTCCGGATGGTATTAATCCGTTTGGTAGCATATTATCGATTAAAACTATTTTTTTTTATTTCGGTTTATATATCGTATTAATTTATACGGTCCGATTATTATTAATTTTTTGTTATATTTCGTTTTATAGTATTTTATATAAAGTATATATAAGTTTTTTATGGTTAAATTGGTTTAGGATAATATTTCCGGGTTCCAGCTTGTTATTTATAACCTTTTAAATTATTTTAGAGTTTTGATTAATATATATATTATTGATCGAAAAAACGTAAAGGCTTGTAACGTATTCGTTTTTATTTTCGTTTATAAACTTGTTTTCGTTAATAAAACGGTTTATTGTTTTACCGGCTCCTTTTTTTAAGTTTTTTATTAATACGGATATTATACGTAATTTTTTTAACAGGGATTAAAAAAAAAATTTAACGGGTTAAATTTTAAGGTTTTTTTTATTACGTCCGAATTTATATTTAACGTTATTTTCGATTTGGTTATAAAGTTAAATCTTAATATTAATAATTACGTAACGTAATAATTATTAACGATAAATAAGGGAATAATAATTAATCGGCCAATTAGTTAAACGGGTGTTTTGATAATATTTTTAAATAAAGTTTATAAACGATACGCGTATTTGTCGCATAGTTAATTTATGTCGTTTAACGTATAACGCGATAATAACGCTAGATTTAGTTCCGATGTTAATAATTTTATTAATTAGATTTTCGCCGTTTTTATGGTTTATTTTAACTATTAGTCTAAATAACGGGGTAATATATTTAGCTGGGCTGTACTGCTGGACTAACAGAATTCTGGCTTTTTTTTTAATTTTTTGCTTTATAATTAATGTTTATAGTAAGGATTTTAATTCTTGCATTTTAATTTCGGTTATCTTAATCGTTTTTGTGTTTTTGTAACTAAGTATCTTTAAAGTTTTAACAGCTATAAAGTTTTTAAAAGCTTTTCCGAAATTTAGGCAAATTTCGATTAATTCGGACCAAGTAATTTTAAACTTTTTTTTAAAGTTTTTTCGGATTTTTCTTTTTTTTTAAAATTTAATTATATATTTATCGATTAAGTTTTTATAGATAAAGATATTATCCGTTTAAGTAATATCGTTTGTTTAAGAGGTATTAATATTTATCCGGAAAATATTATTTATTTAAACGTTAACTTTTATATTATAAAATGCAGGTTCTTTAAATATTAGGTTATTATTGTTAATTTCGTATTTAATTTTTTTTTTTTTTTGTACTTTTAAAGTTTTTTTTTTTTTTTTTTTTTTTTTTTTTTTTTTTTTTTATTTTTAATTTTTTTTTTTTTTTTTAGATCGTTTGGTTATTATAACGTTAGTAAGTATTATTAGTTAATTAAAGTTGTCGATTTTTAAAACTCGGATTTCCTTTAGATGGCGGGTATTTTTGCTTTCGACGGGGTCGTTTTATAATTATTCGTATAAAGGTGCCTTTTTATAAAACGGGTTTTTTTATAGTTAACGAAATAAGTTATATTAATTTCGGTTATTTTGGTTTAATTAGTGTTGGATTTTTGTTAATTTGGTTACAAGATTGTAATATGCTTTTAAAATTTAGTTTGATTAATGGTATCCGGATTAGGGCTAGTTGATTAACTGTTGATACCCCGGAAAATGTCTTTTCGTCGATTAAAGTACCGCATTTTTTCTTTAAATTAAGTAAAGAAGGTTAGTAAATTATGGATTTATTTTGAAATTCTTTTCCAAATTGGAATTTATTATTCGATTACCTAATTTTTTAAGATTTAAGGGAATTGAATTATATTTAAGGTAGCTTTATTTTTTAGGGTTTTAAAAAAAATGGTATAGCCTGTAACGGCAGCCGCCACCAGGATCAAACCGTGAGGCTGGCAACCGTTACATGGGATTAACAGCTGCCACATAGAAAGTGGGGATATTTGTAAATCTTTACGTATTTCGCAACTTTGCCTTTTTTTCTTTCTTTTCTTCAGCTTAAAATCTTCGTTTATAACGTTAATAAATTAGCTATCATGCTATATTTCGCTGGCCGTAACATTATTTTAAGTTTATTCCCTTTTTCGCTGGCCTAATAATTAATAAATAAGGCATTATACTTTTTTTACGTCGATACGTAACGATAAAAAAATAACGCGTCCTAAACTAGACCTAAAACCCAGATTAATTAATATTAAAATTAAATATCTATTAAAAAAATTACTTATTAACTAATCGACGTTTAAAACGATTTAGATTAATTAAAGGTAAAATTAAAAATGCAAAAAATAAAATACCTTCCCAAAATCCAGATTAAAGTACGGAAAACGATATACCGCAAAACGAAATCGAATCCGTAAAAATAAAAGGTTTATTAAATTAAAACCAAAACCATAATTACCTAAAAACCGACCCCGATAAGCAGCTAATCGACAAAATGGCTAACGATAACCAGGATATTTAGGAAGAATTTTGAAAATTTCGTAACGAAATCGTTTACTTTTAAGCCAGATAAAGCTATTTTTTTCCTATTTTTTCTAACGACGCCGACCGCCCTCGCCGAGAAAACATAATTAATAACGCTTTCGGTAATACTAGCACGTTTCGTCCTATTAATATAATAATATAATCCGTTTTCCGTAAATTCGCAGGAATTAATAACGCAAATTTTAATTATAACCGAAAAAAAAAAGCTTACGTTAATAACTTAATTAAGTTTAGCAATAATAAAATTAAATTTAATGCTTAAGTCCGTAAAGTTATAAATAAATTCGAAATAAATAAATTAATTTTTCGGAACGAAAAAATTCGTATGGTTTATTTAATAAACCTTTTAAAAGGAAAAGTTAAATAAGTAATTAAAATTTGTTACCGATCGATTACGTAACCTTTTTTTTACGTAATTAAAATAATTTAAGTATTAAAGTTATCGTATTACAACCCGAACTAAGTTTCCGTTATTAAAAAAATTTTCCGTACTTTTATTTTTAAACCCGGCAAAAATTAAAATATTTACGATTTTATTTTTAAATTTAACGTTTTCGTTTAAAAGGCCAAAATTACCGAGGATAAATAAAAACAAGTTTTATAAAAATATATTTTTTTAAATTTTAACTTACGTTTTTTTAAAAATAATTATAATCTTAATATTATTTACGAAAAGTTTTATAACCGCGTCGTTATAATTACTTATAATAACCAGCTTATTTATAAAAAACACTAGCAAAAACGTAAATTTTAATTATACGACTTTAATAAACCGAAAAATAAAAATAAAAAACTTTATTCGAATAATAATTTTAATAAATCGAGAATTTTGGGTAATACCGGTAAGCCTTTATTAAAAGCTAAAAAAAAAGTTTATTAAAAGGCCGGTACATATTTTAACTATAACAAAACGGGATATAAAGTTAGCGATTACTTCGATAAAAAAAAGGTTATTACGGTAAAAATAATAAATAATTCGTTTAATTTTAACGAATCGGAAAAAAAATAAAACCGTTAAAAAATTCCTTAATAATTTTCCTTATATTAATAATAACGAAAATAAATAACTTTAAAAAATATAAAACTTTTATTAAAATTACGTAAATATAAATAAATAAAATTAATTTACGTATTACCGTTTTTTATAATACCGGAACATAAACCCGATTTTTCGTTAACCCTTTTTTTATTAAATAAACGAAAAAGCGATTATAAATTCGTATTATCCGGTTAAAAAAGTTAATTTAATTATAAAATTACCGGAAATAACTTGCCGGCTAAATAAAAACCTAAATGATTATAATATTCGAAATTAACGGATAACGTTTTCCCGATTAAGTTTTTTAAATTACGAATATTAAATATAACATTTTTATCGATTTCGATTAAATAAAAAAATATAACTTATTATTAGATTATAAGAACAAAAGTATTATCTAGCCCGACGATTTATTAACTTTGGCCAAGTTCTTACCGGCGATTAAACTTTTAACCCGATATTAATTAAACGGATACGTTAACCTTAAAATTTAAGAAAACGTTTACCGCCATAACTATATTATAAAAAAGGCCGATAAATAATATTAAATTTTTTAACGTTTATAAAAAAAACTTAAAAACGATTTTATTTTAATACTTATACTTATTATTTTATTAAATATAATAAACGAAAAAGATATATCGGACGTATATAATATTAAGTTAATTATTTCCGTTATCAAAATTATTAAGGATAACGTAATTATCGCCTTATTAACGAATAAATTAAAAATAAATTTCCGTATAAAACGATAAAATAAATAATCGTTATTTTAAAAAATTATTCTTTTTAAAAATAAAAAGTCGAACGTTATAATAATAACCGCTTTAAAAAATTAAAAAATATATAACGGCCAAAAAATTTCTTTTCCCGAAAATAAAGATCCGGAGTACGTAAAACGAATCCGGGAACTTTTACCAAAACCTTTTATTTATTTAAAAGGATTTTTTTTTTTAAAAAAAGTTAATATTTTTTTTAAATTTTTGACTTAACCATAACGTAATTTTGGAATTCGACCGGCCGATACCCGCCTTTAAACCTTTTATTTATAAAACGCTTATTTAATATTTTCCATTAAAAAAAAATAAAAAATAAATTATTAAAAATAAATTTTATCGAACCATATATACAAAAAAACGCCGCCTTAATTTTATTTGCTTTAAAACCTTATTTATCGAAACGCCGATTTTATATCGATTATCGTTAAAAAAATTAATATTTAAAAAATCGCTTTATTTTAATTTTTTTATTTAACGGTATTATATTTAATTACCGAAACGTTAAACGTTTTACCAAAATTAATATTATTTAAGCGTTTTATAAATTTCGTATTATTATTAAGTTAAAATATTTAATAATATTTAAAACCCGTTAAAAAATATTTTAATAAAAAGTATTTTTATTTAAATTAAAAATAAGTTTTATCTAATAATAATCGTTTATTAATATTTAATTATATAAACTTTTTAATTATTACGTAAACGTTTACGCTAATAACATATTAATTTATTTCGGTTCGGAAAAAAAATATTAAAAATATTACGAAAAAATTATTTATTAATTATATAAAGTTAATTTTTAAGGAAATATTAAAAAGTTCCGATTTAACGTTAAAAAAATAAATTATTTCGGTATTATTATAAAAATAAACGTAAATATTTTTATCGATTTAACCAAAATTAAAGCAATTTAAAAATAAAAATTTAAGGATTTTAATAACCGTACCGTAATCCGTTTATTTATAAGATTTTATAATTACGTATAAATATTTTGCCATTATAAAAACGGCATAACCGAATTATTAAACCGCTTATTAAAAAAAGATATTCTTTTTATAATAAAACCCGAATAAAAAGAAACTTTCGAAAAAATAAAACGGCTTACTTACGAAACCTTAATTTTAACCTTTTTTCGATTTAGCCAATCGATTAAAGTAAAAATAAACGTATTTCGTAACGTAATTAAAAATATTATTTGGTAATAATAAAAAGATAACGAATAAAAATTTATAAAATATTTTTCGAAAATTATAATTTTAATAAAAAAAGCGTATTTTATTTAAAACCAAAAGCTGTTTGCCGTAATCTAAATTTTTGAACATTATTACCTTAAATTTTAAAAATAAAAATTTTTTATTATTACCAATTACTAAGCTTTATTATATTTTATAAACAAACGCGTTTTTTTTACGTATTAAATTCGATAAACCAATTTCTTTTTTAACTTTAATATTACCTTTTAATATCGACTTAATAAAAAAAATATCGTTACGGATGCCTTATTACGAAAAACGGTAAATTTGCTTATAATTAAAGCTTAAAAAAAAAGAAAAAAAATTAAATTTTAATTTCGCCAAAACGATTAAATTTTTTTATTATTACTATTAACAAGATGCCGATTAAGGTACAAATCGAAAATATTTTATAAAATACCGATTTAGTTAACTTTATCCGTTACGAAAACAAAATATAAAATTTAAGTAAAAGAAATAATAAATTAATAATACCCGAAAAAATAATTAACGGTTATTTTTTTTTTCCGTATTACATTAATTCGCAAAATTTACGTATTTAAAATATTCGCGTATTTTAACCAAAATAAAATAATTAAAATGTTAATATAAAAATATACCTAGCCTCGGCTTAAATAAAATATCCGATAATATATTCGAAATTATTATGATTACCGTTAAAATAAAACGTTTCGAAATAAAACCTTGGAATTTTTTTATTTTTTTCCTATTCCGAATAATATTTGAAATTACGTCGCCGTCGACGGAAAAAATATGCCAAAAAACCGTTACGGTTATAATTATATATAAACGTTTATCGATAAATTTAATAGGATTATAATAATCTTATTAAATAAAAAAATTAATACCGCCGAAACCTTAATTAATTAATATTATCAATATTTATATCGTTTTCTTAAAATATCCGTTATTTAAATTAACGATAACGTAAAATAATTTATTTTTTAATTTTTGGTTAAATTAAACGAATTTACCGGTATAAAATATCGTTACGGAAACGTTTTATACCCGTAAATTTAAAAAATTATTAAATTTACGAATTAAAAGTTAAATTAACGTTTATGTTTTTATATCGATAAATACCAAAATAATTAAAGCGTATATATACCGGTATTAAATTTTACGTATAATTTATTATAATATTTATTAATTAATATAACTTTATTAAAAGTTATATTAAATAAAAATATTCGAAACTTATTATCGTTAAATTTGGATATAATAAAAATAAAATCCGAATTAACGTAACGGGTATTAATAATTATTAAATAAATTAAAAACGTTTAAACATTTACGAAAAAAATCGCGTTAAAAACGTAAAAACGTTAAAAGATATAAATTAACAAAAAACGTTACTTAACCGACTTTAAAATCGGCAATAAAATTTTCTTCCGTAAAAAAAGTTTTATAACGTAAATACCGATTATTCGTTTAAACTTATAATAAATAAAACCTTTTAAAATTATGGAAAAACGTAAATATAATTTTGTTTTTTATTTGCCACCAAATTATAAAATAATTAATTTATTTTACGTTAATCGGTTACGTAAAGCCGACGATAACTTATTATTTTAATAAACCTAAATATTATTATTACCTAAAAAAATTAACGGTAAACCAAAGTTCAAGGTAAAATAAATCAAATAATTAAAACTTAACAGGCGCTATAAAAAGTTATAATATTAGGCCAAATAAAAAGGTTACGATTCCGACGAAATATAATATTCCATAATTAATTTTAAAAACGTACCGATCGTAATAAAACGGTTTTATACGGAATATTTTAAAGTACCTGGATTACCGGTTTACTTATAAAAATAAATACGCGTAACGGTAACCGACGAAATTAACGAAAACCACCCTAATAATAATAAGGCCGCAAAAATAGAAACCGGATTAATAAGGAAAAAACGGCATTTATAATTAACAGAAATTTGCATACTTTTTTTAATCGTATATAAGTTTTTAAAAGGGGGTAATATAACGGTAACCGCTATCAGGATCAAACCGTAAGGCTGGCAACCGTTATATGGGACTGATAGCTGCCACATAAAGAATGGGGACATTTGTAAATCTTTACGTATTTCGCAACTTTGCCTTTCCTTCCTTTTTTTCTTCAGCTTAGAATCTTCGTTCATAGCGCCAATAAACTAGCTATCATGCTATATTTCGCTGGCTGTAACATAGCCGTCGTCGGTAAGTAAGATTAATTCGGTAATTTTTATATTAATAAATAAGCGGCATTTTTATATATTATGTTTAAGTTTTTGGTAAAATTAATAATTACTTTAATTAAAATTATTAAAATGTTTATTATGATTTTGGTAATCGCTTTGGTAACCTTTTTAATTTCGGTATTTATTTTATTTACGGTAAGGATTTAATCGATTAAATTTATTCGGTTAAAGATTAATTATATTAATTAACGGGTCGGTATTATAGTTATATATTTAAGGTACTTTTTGTTTTAGCGAAGTATAATATTGTAATGTCCGGATTGTTTTTCGGTTTCTTATTTTGTTTTTGAAAGCTTCGAAGTTTTGGATTTATTAGGTTTGGTTAATTTTTAATTTTTGTAGCGCGTTCGTAATTTCCGATATTTGATTAGTCCGACCCGATAATGATTATCGTAAATAAGGGTTTTTTTGTCGTTGTTATCTGGGTTGCTGGGCCGAATAAAGCCGATTTTTATTTTTTTAATTGATATTAAAGCGGACGCTTTCGTATTGTCGTTTACGTTTTTTATGTTTAAAAAATGCAGCTTTATTTATGGCCCAGTTTTTGATCAATATAAAAGCTTTGTTGTAAATTATTGCGTATAGGTTTTTAAGTTGCATATTTGAGTTGTTGATAATTTTTTCGAGATAACCGGTTAATAACTTTTTTAATAAGCTTTTAATATATTCGTTTTTGTTAGTTAATTATTTTTTTTACTTGGTTTTTTCCAAAATATTTTTTATTTTAACGGCATGCTCCAGGTAATAGTTATAAATTTGATTAGGGTTATTCCCTTAAGCTTATTTAGTTAAAGTTCTTAGTCGATTTTTAGCTGTCCGAATTTGTTTTGAGTTCTATAATTTAAAAATTTTTAAAACGATTTTAATTACGTCGTTTTATTTTGTTATTTTATTAATAGCTGTTTTAATTCGGTTTTTTATGTTAATGTTATCGGTTTAGAATAGTAATTTAGTAAGTATTTTAAATTCCGTAAGTTTGTATTTTTTGTATAGTTGAATAATTTCTTTAACTTAAACGATAATTCCGGTTTTTGAAAAATAAAGGTCCGGGTAGGTTAACGGATTTGGAAGAATTATAAGAAACGAAAGCCTATTTATAATAAATATAGGGAAACCGTATTTAAATTAATTAATTTGTCTAAAAGATGTAACGTCCGGTATAAGTATTATAAGTTTTGTAAATAATTTTAAGAGGTTTTAAATTAATATAAATTTTTATTTTTTCGGTATTTTAATAATAATTTTAGGGATTATTTGTATATTTAAATCTTTAATAGGTTTTAGGGATCCGATTAGATTGTTATTATTTCGGGGTTTAGTTTTATTAAGTTTATTATTGTAAAAGTTTTTTGTTAATCGGTATTAGACGGTCGTATTTAAGGTAAGGTTTTGATTTTTCGTAAAATTAAGGAAGTTTAATATTAAAAGTAATCCGTATTATAATTAAATTTAAGTAATAATTTTAAAAAATTTCGATAAATTTTTGGAAAATTTATTAAAGTTTATTTTAAATTAATTAATATTATTTTAACGGGGATATATTTAGGTATAAGGTAAATAATTATCCATAATAATTATTTTAGGTATATTTTTTTTCATTAAATTTAAAAAATAAATAACTTTTTTTTTATTAATCGTTTAAATAATTTTATTTTAATTAATATTTTTATTATTAACTTAAACGTTATAATATTTAAGTTTAATAAAAAAAAGTAAATTTTAAATAATACCGCTTAATAATAACCAGATAAAATGCTGCCCGATTAACGCTAAAAAAGCTTAAAATATATTACGTAACGTTATTTTTTTTGGTATTTTTTTTCGTATGTAAAATAAATAATTTTATAACTTTAATTTTTTTTTGTTCGTATTTGTTATTTTGTTTATATCGTTAATTTTATCGTCGTTATACTTATTTTAATTAGTCCAAATCCTAATAATTACGTTGCTAGCGACGTAGTTTTAGCTTTTTTAGCCCTTATTAATTAAACTTTATAATTTATTTTATTATATAATTTTCTTATTAATACGTATAATATTTTAAATTATATAATCGGTTTAAAACTTGGGTAATTAAGCCAAGTTCCGATACCGGTCGTTATCCGCGTTTATATTTCTTTTACCGTTTTCCGAATAAAGTTATAACTTTAAATAAAGTATTATGTTTAAATAATCCAATAACTTTCTTATTAATCGAAAAAAGGTTGCGTTATTATCGTAATTATCGGTTGTTTATTCCAAGTCGTTATTAAATCTGCATAATCGTAATCGTAATTATAATCGTAATTACGTTTTTAATTAGAATTTTTTCCTTTCCGTTTTATAATCGGAAATCGAAAGTTATTTCGGTAACTAACTAAAGCTAGTCTTTTCTTCTTAGCAGCCAGATAAATTAAAACGGGAAGAATCGGTCCTGATTAGTACATAATCGAAAAGCGTGTTACGAATAAGCTCAGGGTTCAAGAAATAATAAAGGCAACGTAAACTATATTCTGGTGTTGAAACCAGTCCAAAAGCAAAACTATGAACAGATGAGTGGTAAATATCTTGGGGTTAAGCCTGGCGAAAAGAACAGCTAGAAATATATAGGGGGTGCTAACTAAGCGATCAGTCAGGCCATGTGTCCGACCCTGCACCCTGCTCCATTTCATTATATAATTTAATAAAGTTCATTTTTAATAATTTATTTACTATTTCTTTTTTTAATCAAAGGTATTAAACGGGCATCCAGTAAATTAAAGATTCAAAAACAAATATCGGCCGGTCAAGTTCCAACACCACGTTATAACCGGATCGAAAATTTAAAAAAATTTTAACTTTTTTCTTCAAAAAAATTCCTTCTAAATAAACGAAATTTTTTAATAAAAGTTCCCGAACTTATTTACATACTTTAAATCTTTATTTTCGGAAAAAAAGAATTCTTTAACCATTATATATCTTCTACTTTTACAAAACGATTAACGTTATAACGTTTAACTTTTTATTTTTTAACAAAACAACTTTTTAAAATAATAAATATTTATTCCATCGTTCCGTACGAAAATTAATTTCTAACTTATTTATTAACAAAACGATCATTACGTTATTTTTAACAATTTCCATAACAAAAATAATCGGCTTAATATTACATACGTTTAATATATCTTTCTTATTTAATATATTTAACGAAATAACAAATATAAACATTAAAATAGAATTATTTTTAAATTTTCTTTATAAACGTCGAAAAATTAATATTATTTATCAAACTTTTCCATAACGTAATTATAACGGTTAACGTTTTTCTAAACTTTAAAATTAACGTACTCGTCTAGCAAATATCGGGCTAAAAATTTAATCGTTAATAAAAACTTAGCCAAAATTAAAAGATTATCGGGCCAAATAATATTTTTATTTTTATAATTTAATAATAAACTATATTTTTCTATTTAATTAAAACCGATAAAAATATCGTATCCGGTATTTATAATTTAAAAAACTTAATCGGAAAAACGTTATTTATTAATTTCGAATAATATAATCATTTAGGTTTTTACTTAACCAACAAATTATTTCCGATAATTTTATAACTAAATTAATTTTTTAACCGAATAATACAAACTTATAATCACTTTTTTACTTACTTAATAATAAGAAAGCTAACGAAAAATTAAATTTAAACTCCGGTATTACAAAATTAATAATACGTAAATTAATCCGATTTATTTAAATTTATATAATTTTAATAAAAATTTTAAATTTTTTTAAAATTACTTATTTCCGTTATTATTAACATAAAAAAATCTTCGAAAAATCTTCCAACAGTTCTACTTTTTTTTCGATTCGTTAAAATTAAATAAATTCTTTACTATCTTTACCGTAACAACCTTTTTTTATCGGAATAATTGCTAACTTTATATCCCGTTTTACTATAATTAAAATACGTATTAATTTCCCAATAAACATTCTTTTCGATTTCCGATAAAAGCTTAACGGTATTACTTAAAATCTTTAATTTATTGGAATTACTATTAAACGGAATCTTTTATTCTTATTTTTCGGTTTATTATTAAAGTTATATAATTAAGGCTTACGTTTTTATTAACGTTTTTTATAAACGAACTAATTATTATAAACAATTATAATAACGTATTTATAAAACTTTTTGTAAATAATATTAAAATTATAATTATTTTTAAAAAGACATAAATTAAAATTTTAAAAAATATGTTCCCAAAAAACTTACTTTATTCATTCTCGGCAATTTTAACCTTTTCAACGAAAATATTAAACTTAAAAATAAAATCGTAAATATTTTAATTTTTGCCGGGCTTAAAAACGAAAATATGAAAATTTTTTTTATTAACAAAAACTTAATTCGGGTTATAATACGATAACTCCAATACCTAAATTATTTCGATTACGCAAAAAATAATCGATCGATAACAAATCTTAATTACCTATTCGGCCTTTTTTTCTAAAAAATTTATTAAATAAATTATACAAATCTTTTCGTTTTAAAAAATGGGTTTATTTACTTCAAACTTATCTATAACCTTACAAACTTAAACGTTAAATTTAATCTTATTACCGTTAAACTTAACTAAGTTATTAACATAAATTTTCTCTTTTCGGTTATAACTAAAGTTTGTATTATTATCTCCTACAAACTTGCGAAAAACGGGCCATATTACCATACCAGTAAAATGAAACGTACTAATATTACCGAAAACGTTATTAATTATATTTTTCCGGCAAAAACGATCGGGATTATCGAAAAAAGTAAAAAAATAATAACTTTATCTAACTTAAAAACAAATAACCTTATTTCAAAATTTTTAAAGTTTTCTTTAAACGTCCTGGTTATTATTAACTATTTTATTAATTAACTATCCATCGAAATTAATTTTTAAGTAACTATAATCTTAATCTTAATTTAATAAATTTTTTATCTTTACAGATTCGATTTCGTTTTACGGTACGTTATCTTCTGCTATTTTTTCAAAATATTCGTCATTTTTTATACTTTAATTTAAATTTTAAAAAAGCACTTTATTTTTTACACTTTCGATTTTACCTTTAATTAATCTAAATTACTTTAAACGTTAACTAATTAATAAATAATATTTCTTAACAGACATCTAATCTTAATACTAATTAATTTAAATTTAAATTTTAAATCTAATTTAAAACGCATTAATTTTCATCATTACGTATCGACGTAAAAAAAATATAATACTTTATTTATTAATCGTTAAGTTAGCAAATAAAAAAATTAGTTTAAAATAATATTACGGCCAGCATTAATATAGTATAATAACTAATCTATTAACGCTATAAACAAAGATTTTAAACTAAAAACAAAAAAAAAAAAAAAAAAAAAAAAAAAAAAAAAAAAAAAAAAAAAAAAAAAAA
>QJOA01000706.1:0-33076 GCA_004155915.1 Monosporascus sp. CRB-9-2 | reverse complement strand
CAATCAACAATTCCTTTAGCCACCACACATACCCTAACATTTTCCATGTATTTAGTTGGAATGTGGGTATCTTGCCCCGGTTTGAAGCGTCCGGGGGAAGGTGGTCATACGTCTGCTAAGAGAATAGACGCCCGCATGAGGCCCGGGGAGTATAGGACGGCCCGTCGTTCAAGGCTGCACCTTAAATACCGACGCGCCAGGCACATCCCGGACAGCTCAGCCCCGCGGTTTGAGATTTGCCACAGGACCATCGCGAATTCGTAGCCAACAGTGCCTATTCATCGGCCTACTCCATGACGAGGGGACAACACCCCGAACTCTGTGGTTAGCCGCCCGTTAAGATCTTCCGGGTCGCCATCGGCTAGTTAGCCAGTCGCTCGCGAAAGGGAAGACGGAAAACAAGAAAAGGCGCAGGAAAAAAGTAGTGCCCAGCGACGCATGCAGTACCGGAAAGAGTACTCGCTAACCTAGGATGCTCTATTAGTGGCTTATACTGCCCACTTAGCTTAGGTCAAGTCTCGACCCCAGAGATACCGCATCGAGCACAAACCCGGCTGGGGAGGTTTCTTATCTACGGTATGGCTGGCCCGCGACCTGCGCCAAAATAAGGCCGTGGCCCTGAAGTTCATGAGGCTCGGCTGGGGGGGGAGAGTACGAGCACCGCATGCACAACGAGATCATCCGGAGGGCCGGACCAGACATCTCCAACTATCTCGTTGTCTATCTGGCAGCTTTCCAATCCCCAGGCCGAAGAGGCCATATCCATACCGTGCTCGTGATTCCCTGGCGAGGGCCGAGTCCGGATACCGCTTGTTTCGAAATCCCGGCTGCCTTTCGGGTCCCCGCAGCGAAGCATTTACTTCTGGGCCCGAAGCGCCTGCAAGAGGCCGGAATTGTGCATTCGGGTGTGTTGGACTCTCATAACAGCTACCAGGCTGTTTGTCTACAGATTGATGCTAAGCATTCTACAGGCATAAATAGCGGAGCAGTGACGTAGGATATCGACTCCATTGATCCAAAGGTATGATAAGGTAAGAACGCATCAGATAGCAGTATCAAAAGCCGGGATGGATGAAAGGGGCGTAGCCCATCCTAGCCCACGGCATGAATGTGGAAACAACGAGATTTACGAGCCATAGCGACTTCATCTGGGCTACGGTAAGGCCATTGAAGGAGCGTTATCGAGAGGCCTCATTAGAAAGGAAAGAATGTGGCATTGGTATGGTATTACCATGTGCATCATTCCAGGGCGACGGTAGAAAGGACTAGCGGCGACAGTAATTCGGTACCTGCAAGATTGCGCCCGCAACGACGGGACACCTTTTTGGCTTGGTACTTGGTCACCTGTTAGGTCCCATAGCTAAGAGATAATGAGGGCTTGGGGCGTACACAACTGTATGCGAAAGGGTATGGTTTTAGTTTACCCTATTCTAACCCCTATTCTAACCCCTATTCCAGCATGAAGGCCCGAGCGTTTAGATCATGCATACATACCGTCGGCGATCTCCCCTGTGCACATATATCCACATTGCGAAAGGACTCTAGGAGGCTGTTCTCGACTATATCGTTATCATTTGGCGGAATCGGCAGGACCGAGACTGCTACCGTAATGCTATTTGTCATGAGTTCTGAGCCACGTTAAAGGAGCAAGAACTCCCAGAACAGAGCATGAACTCCAGAGACAAAAATGGAACAGGGATAAAATGACCGCAGATCCTACTCACTCATGATAGTTTGCGAGGGGCTCGGCTTCTAACTCAACCTCACACTCGTCATCTGAATCAACAAATAGCCATAGACAGGTCCGTCAGGAACGGGCGCGGTCGCCATTTTCGGTGTAGTTGTGAAGTGGTGGAAGTAGAAGTATGGGGGGAAAGGAGCAGCGCATTAAGCCCCAAGCAACCCAAAAACTACCTAGTTATCCTTCCTGCGACAACCACCCCGGCCCCCCGAATGCCCAGACAACGCAGATGGCACCGCAAATCAAGCTTAAACAACGAAACCGCACAAGCGCGATAGTAAAATTCCTGCTCCCATAGCGAATCATAGGTACTTTCGTGTCTTCAAGAGGTGAGAACTACACTGCCTAGGTTCATTCAACGTCTTTAAGGATCTCGCACATATCTTCATCATCGCGCGGTCCCGATACCTATGGGTTATAGTACTGAATAACGTTTGTTATGGGACAAAACAGAAGCTATGTGCAATCTCTTGACGCCTATACCCAAATACGCCATTGAATTACTTCAAACAGAATTCCAGTGTCCTAGCCTCGAGTAGCTTCCGGTCCATGGCAGAAACGGCTTGGCCATCCATCTTGCCATAGACGAACGCCTCACCGAGGAACTCGTAATAACTCGGATTCTCTTTGTCTTTGGGCTTGCGGCGCCCATCGGTCTGGCTTGTGCTGCGTTTGAACGACACCCAGGGACGTATAATAACAGGGACGCTACAGCCGAAGAGTATGCATACCAAGTCATCCCTTTCCGTAAACGGCGGGCCAATGCCGACGAGCTTCTCTGTCCCGGCGTCCCCGTCCTCCTTGGCTTTGAATACCACGCGGTTCCATGTAACGGCCTGCACCCGCTTAATATAATCCTGCATTATACCCGGCGGACTCCGTTCGAGGATGTCTTTCGTGGCAATGTGTCCGTTCGGCGTATCATTCACAAGGCAGCGAAGGCAAGCCCGCTTATACCAACTAGGGGGTAGCTTTCCGTCAGGGCAACGGTCCGCGACTAATGTCCGCCATACCGTATCCGGCACATCATAGTATTCGGACTGTCCCTCGTCGCTCCACCCCAACTTCTTCAGGGCCTCCTGCGGGATGATGCCATCTGGTATACGGGACGTGTTCCAAGTTATGGTGCCGAGAATAAAACCCTTGACGTACATTGACGAATCCGTCTGAATAGGCATCGTGGCTTGCTCGACCCGCGATTCTTGTTGGGAGAAAGGCTTCGAGATAGGACTTGTAGGTGTAGACGGCCCGGAAGATGCAATGGGGCTCAGCGGAGGACTCTTTGGCGGGACCGGACCATTCTGTACGGTATGCCGACGGTTCCCACTCTCCCGCTCGCGCATTGGTATAGCTTGGGGCTTTCGTGTAGGCTTCGTGGTGCTTCTCATTGGCGAGTTTGGTGACTTAACTTGTCCCGGAGTGAATCGTACGACAGGCACCATGTTATGGGAAGCATTATAGGACTTCGCTCCTGGCAACCCTACGAAGCTATCCCCGTTCTTGCGTCCATTCAGCCCCTCGCTCTGTTGACCATAGGGCGACTCTGGCACTCGCTTGATCCATGACGGGAGGGTAACGAGTACCTCGTACATTATCGCCTTGCTCTTCCTCTCCGGTAGAGCCCAGTGACGGCATATAATATCAAGCGAATTACTGCTAGATATGACCCATTGAAGAAACTCAATGTAAACCTCGAGCAGGTTCTTAGTATAGTCTGGGGTTGGCGGAGAGAACTCTGCAGCAGGTAGCATTCGCTGGGCCGAGGCTGACGAAGTCTCCTTCGCAATGTTCAACAAGGCGAAGATGGTGTCTCGCGGATCAGAGGTCTCGAAAGGCGCTAAGGTCGATACTAAGACCTCGAGGCTTTTGATAGGCTCAAACAAGCTCCTGTTTGCTACCCTCAGAAACGTGTTGCTCAGCTCATCGACCAGAATCTTCGCCCCCAGCGGTTTCAGATCAGTAATAGCATTATACTCATGAGACTTGTCTGCGAAGAGTTTCCGGATGTCCTGGAAATTGAGATCGAAAAGACTTATCGCGTCGACGAAATCTCTCCAATCGATCACCTTGGAGCCGCAGTGGACGGTGGCCTCTATCGCCAAGGCGATTTCCTGTATGATCCATCGTCGGGAGAACCAGGTGCACGTTACTAAAAAGATCAGGTCTCTCCAGTTCTGTGCCTGGTCCGCTTGAATCAGGTCTCGGATGTCGTGAGTTTTGACTACCTCTCCAATAAAGTCCATAGCTCGGTCGGTACGTCGGTCGACATCGGCTGTCCCAAGCCAGATGCAAACTCGATTTGCCTTGGAGTATATTTGCGCCATATGCGGGATCTGAGCTCCAAGCTCACCGGCGTTGCCCTGATCCATACATATACCGTCAGCCCAAAGCAGCGTGGGGTGTTTCTCCGAACGGAAGTGTCTCAGCGCCTCGTACAGATTATCCTTGATATAGAGACGCGAGGCCGCCACAACAGCGACCTCGCTAAGATCTGTCATCTTCTCCCCTCCTTTATGCTCTCTGGACGTAACATAAACAGGATTCTCGGACTCGCTTTCGCCCCAGTGGTACGACAACGCTTCGTACGGACATTGGTCTAGAGCCGTGATTGGTACAGGGAGCAGCGATACATGTAGATCTGCCTTACGGTCTAGGCTAGGCTGTAAAACCATCAGACGGATGTAATCTTTTTGGATGGGATCATATTTGTATAGATTTATCCGAGCCTTCCGGATAATTCGATACCAATTGTTTCTGACGCGTTCCTTATCCAGGCGAGGTGGGGGGGCCCTGATCGTAAGCCTGCTCCTCCTCTCCCCCGTTGGTTTGGGTCGTCGAGGCTGCTTTACCCCCAACGTATTCAGGATAGAGGCATAGTCTGTCTCGGATGAGGAGGACATGTTGTAGCAAGGTGTGAGCGGAACACCCGAGTCGGAGACGTGCAGGGATATAAAACGGCCAACCGTGTATTACACACGGGTCATATTTTCGAGAAAGTAGAGACAGGTCGGTCTTGCAATGACAACCACAATTACTAGTTATCAGTTTTTGAAAAGTCAGTGGTGCTGATGGGTTTACTTGGAGATGTAGAATGCATATTCTTGAAAACAGAGGTGTCAGGGGAAGCCGTGGGTGGGCCGTCTCTGGATTTCAGTAAGCCACAGGCGAAGGCTATATGTTTATACATAGGTGCTCCGGCCCGAATTAGTTAGAGGAGGTATAGGTACTAATCAATGGTCATTCTATTCACTACCTATACTGCGAATTCCGTGTGAGGCTGTGCCTTCCGTCCTCACTCTGAACTACCACTTGTCCCAGTAACATAATCCAACCGAGACCCAAAGTACATTTTTGGAATCACTGTCTGATTCGATAGTCAACACAACGTAGTTTGTTGTTAACTGTAGTCGAGGCAGAGTCGATATGTCGCGTGACCAGGCCAGCGAAATGTCTGTCGGTGTAGGCAGGATATAGTATCCATTGACTACGCGTCCGTCAGGTTTCGCCCTATAGCAGAGCAAGACCGGGATCTAGCGTTGAAGGCCCTTGTGCTTTTTTCTTTTTTCAGGTAGGTTATGTTCCCAGCGTGAGAGTCACACCCAATGGGGGGGCCCGCATCCAAAACCAGGATCGCATACGGCTAGCAGAGGCTGCATGGAATAGGGATGAACTCATGATCGTCTTCATTGGGGTGGTGCCAGCACAGCCTTTCACTAGTGGGATCATCGGTTAGTGGAGATTAAAACGGTGTCTTTTTACCCAACTGGGAGGACAGGACAGGGTGTCGACTGAGTTTAGGCAGCGGGAGGAGGCTCCGGAAGCTCTTCCCCAGGGATGGTCCTTGTACCAATCTGCACTTTGAGAACAAGGCTACATTCCACGCCAGAGCGACGGCAATGGAAGTCAGGGAAATAGGGAATAGTCTTTTTCGATGCCCGCCAGAAAGTATCTGATTCGGGGTTTTCGGCGGCGGTCTCATCGATTGCCGCCGACCCCTGAAGGCATTCGCTGATATTCAATTGCCCAGACTTCTCCGCCCAGTCGATCGGAGACTCCCCCATCCCATCTAGTGCTGTGGCGTCGGCGGAATACCGTAGCATCAACTTGATAAGATCGAGGCTGCCTAACGTGGCTGCTGTATGCAACGGTGATACACCTAGGAAATCGGGGCGGTTGATGTCTGCGCCAGCTTTCAGGAGAAGCTCCACAACAGGCCGGTGTAAGCGGTAGACAGCACCATGTAGAGCAGTACCCCCGTATCGGCTCCCAGGTGAATCCAAAGGGGTATTAGAGTCGATCAATGCCTTTACCATGTCGGCGAGCCCAAAAGTTGCTGCGTAGTACAAATTTGTGGCATGACGAGGATAAAAGTCCCAAGAAAATGGGTTGTCCGCGTTAATTACCTGCACCCAAGACATGAATGTGCTATGGTTTTCCTTCGCGAAGAAGCGAACAACCGTGTCGTGCAACTCTTTGCTTGGCATTATGCTCCTGTAATAATATGGCCAAGCTATAGCTGCATGTCGTAATAAGGGGTATTTCTGGATTCTTTCCAGGTAGTCAGAGGACGTTGTTGCTGGGCCCTGTGCGAACTCGCTGAAGGAAATATATGCCATACAGCTTCGAAAGAGGGTCTTTTTCGAGCCTTCGGAGGAAAGTGCGAATTGTGCCACGAAGGAACTGCCACAGGTCTCCAATGATAACAGATAGTCTTTGACGGACTTATGGGCAAGGCTCACATGACCCTGGTCGGATAGGCCGACTAGACCACCTGTCAAGCTGAAAACATCAAGTGGACTACGAAGTAAAGATTCCTCATCCAGATAATCGATATCCCACTCCACAGCGATAGCACTATGTAGTTCTTCAACAGTTAAAGGGACGGTAGCGAATGACACCCAGAGAAGGATCCGTCTAACTGTGTCTTGGTCTGCTTTTGGTACACGGGAGAGAATTCTATCGTACGTTTCCTCAAGACCGCTAGGGAGCTCGTTCAAGCTTCTCCGAATGGATTTGACTGTTCGCAGGCTGCTTATAGTATCCATTTGGCATTGGACCCAACGAAACCTAGCAGCTGTCATCAGGTGAACCCTGAAGAATAATAACTCAGCCACTCACATTCCACAAGCATGCTGCTCGACAGATACGCGGATGTCGTCTTTAATATGCGGCTTGAGCCATTGAAGACTCGGGTCAAATTGCAATCTTCCGTTGAGATATCTGGAGATATCATCATCGACCTGTGAGATGCATTCTTCGATGCGGACGTTGTGAACATCAACTAAGCTCTCCCGCAGGTCTTGTTCTTCGCGACTGCTGACAAGAATCCCGATATTGCTCTGGGGTCGGCAAGCCTGCAGCAGGAAACTTAGCAGGTCCCGTCGCTCGTCAACTTCATCTACGCCGTCGATAAGCACGAGAGCTCGCGACTGACACGTTAGGAGTTCCAGGACGTCTACAAGGAATGAAATTTCGGGACTTCGGTACGTCCCAGCAACTGTGCTCGTTCGAAAAGCTTCTTCTACCGGACCAGGGATGCTGCCGCTCTGCACAATTAACTGGCTGACTATGCTGCCCATGAGAACAGCGATATCCTGGCTATTTGCGTTGCGAAAGTCACAGAAGAAGTACGCCACTTGAGGACGTGACTTTTCCTCGCCAGCCCAAACAGTCAGACTCCTAACCACGTTCGACCTGCGGTGCATGTCAGCACATGTCTCACAATTTGTGTCAGACGCTTAGCTCCTGATGGCTCACACTAGTATGGTTTTGCCCGATCCCGCAAACCCGCTAAGCCACAACAAGTTGGGCCCCTCGCCGTCTCTCCAGCTACGAAAGGCTGGCGTCTCTAGGAGCCATTGTCCGGTCCCAGCATAACACCGGTTTACGGCTGATGCGTATGAGCTCCGGTAATCTACTGGTGACAGCCACTTGAGGATTTCGTTCTGGGTTTGATCTACAGATGGTTGGCATTAGTATAGTCAGACACTATAGAGGCCCCCTTACTAAAGTTATACACAGACATCTCTGCCGCGAGCTTTTCCAAACTGTTGTTAATGGTTGAAATTTCGTTATTCATCGAGCACGTCATTCTCTGAAGCTCGACTATCAAGGCTCTGTCCGTGTAGTCAGCGGGAAGACGGTAAACCGTTATAATGACGTTGTAATAACCATTCAGGAGGTGCCTTACGCCTCATTGGCAGATATCACTAAATTTAAGGTTGCCTTTGATCGTGACAGTCGGTCGAGGTATGGCATAAATTCTCTTTCCAATAGATCCCACGAAACTGCCCGGATGACGGCGTGGAATTTTGTACGAGGTTCGTTGGTATATTTGGCCAAGAGTATTTTCTCAAGACTGCGCAGGTCATCCCAACAGAGCTTCAACGGACCCCCCTGTTGATTCTGAGCAAGCATCCTTAGACTGGACTTCTGGTTGTGGTTAACTTTAAGGTCATCATCAACGGAAAGCTGGAAAAGGGTTTCGAGGACTCCTCTCAAATCCCTGATCTCTTCTTGGATGTGTGAGAGGCCCCATGGTTTGGATTTAAGGATGGCACGTGTATTGTAGCAGACCTGGAGAATCGAACCGCAAATTTGTAGCATGGCTATGGAGCCAGCAGTGATGCTTAGCGGGTCCATGAGGAAGACGAAATGTGAATGTGGGGTTCCCACGGGAAACCATAGGATAACAGATATATGTGGGTTCTGGAAGGTATTTATCACAGTCCGCAAGGGAGTTTAAAGGGCTCTGATTAGAACCTCGCAACGGACCTTATGGAGGGTTCACTAGGGGCTAATTATATAGTGGGCTGGGAAGGCCCAAGCGGTCTGGGAGATTCTTCCCTCCGTAGACTCAGAGCCGACAATAAAGCCTTAATCTTGAACGCGACAACATTATTATCCAGCCGGGCGGCCATCGATCCGGGGACTTCGCACATGAGATAAAAGTGCATTCTCCTGCGACCGTGAAGTGTTGTTTGCGTCTCATTCGCTCAAGACTCCGCCTGAAATCATGGGGCTTTTATTTGGCATTAAGGCCAGTGGCATTGCCCGAGGCAAGTCTCACTTGACGATTGTTACGCCAAGGTTGAAATGGTAAGGCGGTCAAAGTAGGCTAGCACTCATTCATAACAGTCTGGGTTCCGAATCCAATTTTAGCAGCCATCAAGCATCTTTGCTCCGAGCCATACATGCTACTGTAGATGTAATGGTAGGTTAATCTATATGTAAGAAGGGGTACGAACTAGTTTCTTTGAAGGTTGAGTTTATGCCATAACGATATTCTTTTGTTGTCAGAGCATATCAACTCTCTTCTTTCATTTTCTCTTCTTCGGCGCCTCCTTCCTTACACAAAGCAATCGAACTATCGCCCTCAATGTGATGGGCGTGCCATCATTCCACGCCAACTTCAGTAACAAAGTCTCTCTCGAGACTAGCAGCCCAGCAGAAATAAAGGGGAAATAGACAGCTCTTTGGCGCATCTGGAATAAATAGTACTAGAGTTTCGTGAACGCTCCCTTTGGAAAAGGCCCTGCCATGGGAGGTGATGATCTATATATGCTTCGCCTGCTTAGCCATGGGATATCTCCATCCCTCTCATCACTATCATCAATAATAACAGCAGTAACATAAACAAGAACAACAGTAAATATCTTCAAGGGTTATCGCTACGAAAACACCACAGCTCCGATTACTTCAAGTCATTATCGACAGACCCCGTTCAAGATGGCCAAGTGCGACTGCAAGTACGTGTGCAGCAAGGAGACTCAGAAGGAGAAGAAGCATTGCAAGGACTGCGCTGATCACCACGACTTCGCCTGGAAGCACGAAAAACCCAGTGAGAAGTGCGACGAGACCAAAGAGTGAGCTGCTGGTTCGTGCGAGAGAAGCTCGCTTTGGAGAGCAAGTGGTGCAGTGGCCTGAGTAGAGTAGTTTGCACGTCCTGAACGTTAGCCAGAGTATATATAATATAGATTTCCTTGAATGGACACCATGTGTATGATGACTACGCATGCCAACTTGAGTACATTGATAGATACAAGACTCTGCTCTTCGGGTTAATCCATGATGCTTTCTCTCACAGTCGAGACGCTAGGCCACCCAATTCTCTGGGAGCTGAAGCCCCCACCAACGATCTCCGCCTAGATCTGTCGGCTAGGTGCCTTTATGAAGTCGTCGTATCAGCGTGAGCCATGAAATCCTGATGCGCTACCTATTAAAAGCTCACGCGTAGACATCGGCATGCGGGCGCCTTAGTGTCTGGTAGTCACTGCCAGATTGCTCTCAAGCGTTGCTTCTGGCAAGGCAGACATACAATGCGCATACACGAATGGGAACTCAGCCATCCCTTTTGTTTTTCTGCCTTGGGGAAATTGCTTACGTACAGATATAAGCGGACAGGCAGGCTCCCGGAAGGTCACTTTGGAAGGAAGCTGCATGTGGCCCCCAAATTGATAGCACAGCTGGGCGATTGAGCGGGCCGCCGCCAAAGACTCCATGGATATTGAGCAAGGCGATGACGTGCTGCCACGGGAGCTGGGTACCGGCAAGGCGATTCGCTGCATCCCAGTTGTCAACCTCGGGGTCGCTACCCGGGGTGCTGAGCCCCAGTGTGGCCCCCTCCCTCGGGCGCTAAGATGTGGGTCATCGAAATGCTTAGCCGCCATCCGCCCCAGTTTAGGTGCGGGGCATTAAATCGTTATTCTGACTGCACCAAAAACGTTTTCTGGTAACCCCACCAACAATCACCAGGGATCCTGTACAAACTAAATGCATTAGCAAAGCAGGGCCTGCTAGAAATTATGTGCCATAACACCACCACCATCATCATTTAATACCAACAAACATTAATGCCATTGCAAGAGTGATACCTTTAATTACTTGGCGCGCTTAATTGTCTGGGGTAAACGATTATTGCCCAGCGGTTGCCAGAGGCGTTTAGTACGGTCAAAATAATGATTCGGCGCGGCACACCTCACTGGGGGGCTATTGTGGGGATCTTAGCGTGTCGGTGAGGATGGCGATTGGCTGGCTTTCTGCAGATGTAAGTGTGCCTAGCAGCCCGTCCTAACGTACATACAGCATGGTGGTCGCCTGTGAACGGCACAGCTGGCGGCAAGGCAATTCACCGCGCACTTGGAGGTTTTAAATATTGAAAATATTCTTTCCACAAATGATGCAAGAGGTGTAAGGGGAGCTATGGTAGTTATGACTTACCCCCGGTTGGAAATGGGCTAAGTGCATGTTAAGAGGTGTCTATAAATCATGTAAATGCGGATGCCAAGTCTCTTCAACAAAGTTGGGGTGGGGTAACACAGCGGGCTCTAATAATTGCACTCATGCTGGGTACATGCATCTAAATTTAGCATACATAAAGCATCTTTTCCTGGGTATGCACGTGTGTATGTGATATATACCTGCTACAGCTTTGTTTCTAGAAGCGTTCTTCAATTGTGTCTGAAGGAATTGCTCTGCTTAAGCGTAGTGGGCGTTAAAGAAAAGAGACAGATCTTCCTTCTTTCTTCCTCTCTTTAGCAGCTTTGCACCCCACCAAGTATATATCGATTGCACCTGTCGTCCAGCCCCAGCGACCTAACACAGAACACAGCCTCAATGCTAGGACAACCTGATAAACAACAACCGCCAATCGGGAAATAAGAGGGAAAAGAACGCTAAGACTTTGCCCGTGGCTCTTTCAAATGGCAGTCAGGTATATGATCGTGACCACCTAGCGAAACTTACAGCTTGCTGCACCTTTAGCATACAAAGCTACTTATCCAAGGTGTCATACATGGATATTATTTACTCGCCGGGTCCAATTTGATGCCGCCGTACGGAGGATCGGTGGCTCTAATAACAACTGCTGTGCTGGCTTTGGTTTCATTTAGAGGGTCACCTCAACCCCTCTTCCTCGCCTTTGTCCGTCTACATAAAACAACAGTACAAACCATCAATCATCACCTTGCGCTGCCGCCAGCGAGCAAGCGAGCAAACGGACAAACGTCACCTGGTCAGCCTACTGTAGGCGGCCAACCATCGTCCGTATCAAAACTTGCCCTTCCAAGGGGAAAATAAATTCATTTCCCCTCTTCTTCTTCCTCTTAATTCTGGCTGCACTCCCCGCGCTCGATTGATAAGCTGGCTTCTCCAAAGCAAAGCACGGCCATGGGTGGCATCATGGATTTTCTCCAGCGATATCAAGAATATGATCTCCAGAGGAGTCGCACTCACGAGTTTATCAAGGTATGCGTATACCCATCCATCCATGTCTGGTTTAATTACCCCTGATTCGCTCCGGAGTCTGGAATCTGCCTAGTGGCATGTGTATTTCCCACGATCTGCCCCGTCGATCCGCCCCCACACACCATCCGCTGTGCGAATCTACACTGCTGGCTGGCTGTATTTCGTACCTTACTTCCGCATCCACATGGGTTGTGTTATTAGAGGTGTATTACTGCGCGATATGCTGACAGAGGTCCCGCTTCCCCATGAACTAGGATCTTATGATCTACGCCGAACATATCGAAAGCTCCCTCCGTCAAGAAAACACTGTCCTGCGTCAACAATTGAGAAATACCAGCCTGGACCTTGACGATGCTGCTCAATCTAGAAGAGATTTGCAGCAGCGCCTGCTCGATAGTGAGGCGCGCCTGGGTTACATTTCTCAGGACAATGATAACTTGAAGGTACCCGCCGCCTACCTTGTTCGTTCGGTCAATATTCGAGAATCGTACGTGGTCGGGATGTTGAAACTAAGTGGTTGGTACAGAACAGAAATCCTTACGTTCTGGTGTTGATTGATGGAGATGGTTTGCTCGTGAGTCTCCTTAGGCCCCTTGAGTGCATACATATCATCCTATCACGCGAGTCTTTCCTTGATCCCACACCAGTTAACGCTGTGGTTTCGTTCTAGTTCAAAGAAGAATTCATGAAACAAGGCCTCGAAGGCGGAAAGAAAGCCGCAAATGCACTTCGACAAGCGATAGCACTAGGTTGCAGCGATGCCGACGAAACTGAGATAATTGCCAAGGTAGTGGCCAATCTAAATGGCCTCAGCAAGGCTATGAAACGCGACGGCTGCGTCGACAGCGAGAACGATGTGAAAGAGTTTATGCTGGGCTTCACCCAGGCTAAGGCATCCTTTGACTTTGTCGATGTCGGATACGGAAAAGAAAGGGCTGATTCCAAAATCAGAGGTGAGCATTTCTGCCTCCCCGTCGAGTCCTTGCCTTGCCCGCCGTTCATTGCTCATTGTCTCTCAGAGACTACTAGATGGAACCTACGCAACTACAACTGCAAGCAGATAGTGTTAGGCGTCTCCCACGACGCTGGATACGCCCCCTTTTTAGATGACTTGGTCAGTGATGCTAATATCCGACGACGCATTACCATCTTGGAGGGCTATCCCACCGTTCGTGAGATAGAGTCTACCGGTGTCGAAATTCTACATCTGAAGGATATCTTCAGAGGCGATAAACTCATCAACAGAACCCCTTTGACCCCGTCCGTCGCTAGTGCGTCATCTGCGTCTGGCAGCATTTCGTATGCTACTATCACACAAAAGGCTAGCCCACCTCCGCAGCTCACATTACCTATAACACTCAAAAGCGCTACTCCAGCTCGCGGCACCAAGACGCAGCCGCCCTGGAATCCTGGTCCCCGCGGCCTCGATACTCCGATACCCATCAATCAGCTTGCTCTGGACGCTATTAAGAAGCGAAAGGATAGCAACAAACTCTGTAACAACCACTTCCTCCGAGGCCCTTGCGCAAAAGGCGATGAGTGTTGCTTCGTGCATAACTACAACCCGACAAAAGACGAAATCAATGCTATTGCCCTCCTCGCTCGCCTGAACCCTTGCACTAATGGTCAGGACTGCGATGTGGATAATTGCATTTATGGTCATCACGTAAGTTTTCCTTCAGATGGGCCTTAAGAGCATTCATCTAACCAGACTTAGTGCCCAAGCGTCGTCGGTGGAATATGCATGCATCCGTACTGCAAATTCCGCACCGACGAGCATCCCCCGGGAACTAAGTTTAAGTATCCCAGAGCTTCAGACTACTAGGCAGAGTTGATGGGCTTCCCAGGTTAGACCTCACACTAGTCCCGCTATCACATTTTGATGTTGTGTTGCAGGCCTAGGGAATCTACGAGATCGAGGTGGCATATACGATAGAGAAAAAAGGCCCGTTTGACTGTGGCAAACTGTTCCGCCTCGATGGGCGGCATATCCGCCCTTCGGCCACGCTTGCCATAGCAAGCGAAAAATGAAGGGATGATAAGGCCTTGTTCTCCTACGGGATAGCGCTGATAATTGCATCCCGTCGTGCGGATGCCACATAAACCTCGCTGGACTGTTGTGGCTCCAGACGCGGAAGGGAAAAAACTAGCCCTAAGTTGAGCCTATGGTATGCAGGGATTTGTCACATGTGCTTAATATCACACATAAAGCGAAACGAAATCCGCCGCAAACTAATACCTCCGCGGTATTGTGTACTTCCTGCTACCTTACGACCCAATGACGCCTTTAGCTACCTAACGTTAGCCCAACGAAGCTCAAAGTTAATTACCTACCTACGTAAAATCCCGAAAACAGAGCGAAAACCTGATCCTGTAAATCGAGGGGACTATGGACATGTGCACGACGAGACGGTGTGAGAAATGCCTATATGATACTTAGCGAGACTACTGATTGGTGTAAATCAGCACCTATCTGTCTTTGTAGATTTCTACAAGGTAACTAACTATCTACCGGTCGATGTAGTTGCGTAACGATCGGTTGGATACACGCCAGATTCCCTTACTAGATACCCGGCTTTAAGGGATTGTGATTATAGGTAGATAAATATACAGATGTGTGGGTCTTAACCATATTTTAACCCCAATTCCAATAGTTCTCTATGCCGGGCAGGGGTTGAAGCTACTCTCGATTTCCGTATTAGATGCGACTGTTGCGGTCTATATATAATGACATAGCTGGATATCGCAATATGCAGTTGGGCTTGGGTGAGTTAGGGGCAGTTTAGGGGGCTAGTTTAGGGGGTATATAGGTGGGGCCATATGTGATTCAAAGGCGTGGAGATTATATAGGAAATCTATGTGCCTTCCGACGCCCATAGCGTCCGCCTGCGGCCATCTACGTCAGCAAAGCGCCAGTTTCTATCCATATGCTTTGCACGAGATGTGCGAGCATTAACTTATTCCATTGGGTGCCTGGTGGAGTGGATTGGGCTGTTTCGACAATTGGTACAGCCGGCTACAACGAATGTCCTGTTTCCAAGGCTCTCAAATAGTACGAGTTACGGTACCTGTGTGGAAGATGTAACATGATTTTGTCACGCGAACTATAGACTTGAAGAATCAAGGGTGCTTAAAGGTGCCGGTTATATCCTATAGTCGTAGGGCTGCTTACGTACAACGAGCCTATCCCTAAATAGATAAAGCCGTCCAATACGGTGATAAGAACGACAGAACCAAATCCAAGGGTATATCCATTTATACTGTTATGTGAAATTCATGTAAATCGCTGGTATGGTCTGAATTTATAGTCAAGCAAAACTACTAGACATTGAACGGCCGATCTGGGGCGCGGTGTGCAATGAACAGGGAGTACTCATATCGGTATATCCCTGTGCGTGACGCTAATTTACAGTCGACATTATCAGGTGAGACTCAGCGGGTATGTGCTGGCCGAGGGACGGGTCGGCTTACCTGGTGGATGTAGGCGTTGGAAACCTAGTGCGATGTATCATCTCACATCGATTTCTGAAGTTGGTTGTCCTAGCAAGTCCCACATGCTAATATCATACGTGGTCACTAAATGCGGGATCCATGCAGTGCACGGAGGAGTTCGAGACGACGGGGGCCGGTAGCATACGAAAACGCGTCCCTGCCGTGTTTGTCGCGCAAGGTTGAATTTGCTCCTGAGGCGACGAGCTTCTTCACCACAGGAACGTGAAGATGCCTTACCGCGACGATCAACGGGGTCTCGTCGAGCACGCCTCTGCCGTTCGCATCTGCACCCGCACGAAGAAGCTCATTGACGAGCTTGCCGTTGCCTAGATGGCAGGCGAGATAAAGCGGCCGCTTGTCGGTGTTGTCCCTGGCATTAGGATTGGCCTTGTGCTCGAGGAGGATCTTGACTATACTCAGGCTCCTGGCGCTCCTTGAGCTGTCAGATCCGCATGCCTCCACGGCGAGGTGGAGGCAGGTCCTGCCGTACCGGTCGGGCACGTTGGGGTCGGCACCCCTGGTGAGTAGCATCTCTGTCATTCTCCGGTGGTTATTTTCAACGGCCATGAGGAGGGCAGTTCGCCCCTCGTCGTCCCTGCTATCGAGCAGACTAGGATCGGCATCCAAGAAGAGCTCGGCAGTTGTGACGCCGTTATGCATGTCCCCTATCTGGCAGCGATGCAGTACGGTCCTCCCGGACGTGTCACATACGTCGACGGAGGCGCCGCAGGATAGCAAGATCTTCGCCACCCTGGCCCTACGTGTTTCCGCGGCCAGGAATAACAGCGGCGCTGATGTATTTGTGTCCGTCATGTGTATTTCCGCCGCCATCTCTCGGATCTCGTCCAGCCTTCCGTCTTTTATTGCCAGATGGAATGGCGAAAGGCCATCTTCCAACGGTTCGTCGAATCGGAAATCTGGGGAATAAGGATCACAATGATGGTCTTGGCACCCCTGAGGGCAGCGTTCGAAGTGAAGATGGACGCACCATTCCAAAGCCTTCGAGAGGCCGTCCGTCTCATCACTCTTGTATTCGTAGGAGGAACGTGTACTGATCGTCAGTGCAGGGGATTTCTCTTCGCTAGAAATGCTTGGTGATGAATTGGGTACCTCGGACGACACGACGGACTCCCGTCGTTTGGTCATCCATCTCTCATGGGCTTCCGCCTCGGTGATGTGCCCTTCCGATATAAGTATCGAAACGAGGACCTTGTGGGCTTTCATGAAGTCCTCGTCCGGAGGCACCTTGGGATCACCCAAGATGACCATGGCCTTCTTCAAGTAGTGTATTGCGGAGGCCGCGTCGGACTTGCGCCCAATCCTCTCGGGATGCGCTAATAGATAGCCGAGCTTGAGGTACAAGCGGCCCTGTCGCTCCGGACACCTGTACTCCTCATCAAGGGCTTCCTCTCTCTCCAACAGACCTTCCAAGATAGTCATCGCTTCTTGCCAGCGTGCTACCGTTATGCACCTGAGTAGGAGGTCGGCACGGGCCTCTTCCATAGCGGCTTCCTCCTCGAAGGGAAACGGTCGCGAGTGCTCAAGCTTCTTGCGATAGTCGATGCTCTCCTTCTGCTGCAAGGCAGCCTTGAAGTAGACGCCCTTTGCAGTCCATTCTCTGACCTTCTGCTCGCTGATGCTCAGAGCTTCCTCATGCCATTCGGCGGTCACGGAACGGGTCCTCACTACCCACGGGGGTTCTGTCCCCGCAACGGACGTTGCGGCTGAGTGGCGAACCGATGACTCCCTCGTCACGTTAATGATAGTCTCGCGCCAGGCCAGGATGTTCTGGCGGCATGTTTCCGTGATATCTGTATTCGTCGTAGGTATTTCGGGGCGAGCGGGTGTGTCGTGGGGTGCTGCGAGGGTTTGGGAAGAATCATCCAGCAAGCTTTGCCTAGGCGCTGCAAGAGCATCGATCTTTCCCATAATTTCATTTACATTAAAATCTATGCGAGATTCTTTCTGACTGTGGCCTTTCTTAGAAACGGATTCAGAGTACAGGAGAACGGTAACGTGGAGTAAGGAACTTAGCTAACTAACAATGACAAGGCCAAAAGGCTGAGGGTGAGCGAAGTCGTATAGCGCTGGATAGCGTCGAGCTTCTCTTTTGTCCCCTTCTCTTTCAGCTTCAACTCGAACGCCGCGACGATCCTTCTAAGAAGGCCCGGTTTCCGCCGTAGTCCTGGCAAGTCCTTTTCAAGAGAAAGGACGAGCTCGTAGCAATCGTTACTGATCTTTTCGATAACTTTAAAATGCTGTTTTCCCGAGTCGATGATATCACCCTTCACAACCTCGCTTATCTGTTTGAGCGTGCCGCCCAAGTTCTTCAGTGTTTCGTTGAGGAGATTCAGGGACTGGGGCACACCATGGATCTCTTCGATGCACTGGCCGACGAGCCGCGACACCTCTGCACTGAAGATTATGATCCCAGCAACACTGGCCGCGAACTCTAAGCCTGCCATGCCTTGGTTGGTTTGAAGCTCAAACATGAAGACGGGAGAGGTGCATGGAGAAGTAAAGGTGGGGAACCCTTGTGTTGGAGCAGCTTTCCGGGGACTTAGAAAGTCGGTTGCCCTGCTGAGAGTCAGCTCGGACTCCGGATTAGGTAGCCTGCCTTGGCAGCTATCTGGTGTCGATCATTACGTCTAGTAACTTTGAGAAGCACCATCTATTAGCCAGACTAAGTAGGGGACACGCCTATTTCTGTAGACTTGCTGCACGGTAGAATTTGGTTGCAGATATAAGGAGAACCAAACTATATAAGTCACACGCGGGTGACACGAATTGCCGCCAAGAAAGCCAATTGTCAGCTTAGCAGGGTGCGAATGCACCCCATATACGGAAAGGCTCCCTCTGATCGGAACATGTACATCACGTAACTAGACTACATTAAAGTGCGGTGCGCGCTCTAGAGCACCTGCAACTAGTCATGCAATACAATACAACCGATGTCCCCTATATCTGACACCAATGGTCTCATCCGGATCCTTCTTTCCCTCAGCTGCATTGTGTAGTCTTCTCAGGTTACACGGTGGCACCTGAAAATGGACATAATGCCATAAGAAGCGTAGGCAGGCAGCCAGGAGAGACACATAAAAGGCACACAGCCTTTACGTGCCTGGTCAGCTTGCGTGGCCCCTCGAGTTGCCTTGCCACATCTATAGTAAGTCAGGAGACCAGAGTTATGACCTAGTTCCCTGCTACTCGACGATTGTTTATATATGCTTATGGTCCGGTTCTGTCGCTCAATTGCGGCATATTAGCTCTACTGCACCGCGTCTTCGCTCGTAGCCCTGTTTTGCCATACTCCCTAAACCTATTGAACAGGGAGTAACATGAGCACCCACCTCAGCTTCCGTCAGCGCCAGGATGTTAGCGGAGCCGCCCCCCTGCCGCATGTTGAGGGCATGGAGATGAACCAGATGAGCAGGGATGCATCCCACCCGTCGATCGTTGAACCAGTGCAGTCAGCGGCTCCGCGACGCCGTAGACCGAGGAATGACCACTTTGAAGTGCCCAATTCCATCGGTGCGTTAAAAGATCCCTTCACTTCGGTGCAGGGATATATGTTTCCATACGCACAGATATTAACCGGCTTCATAGTGCAAGCAAGCGATAGAGAACTGAAGGACGATGCACGCAACTTCGCTATTACTAGCCTGAGACTGGCCGAAGACCAGGTTGAAGGGTTTGTTCGCGCAGCCCTTGTGGCGAAGGACTCGAGGGTATATGACCTTGTCGCGAGAGGTGAGCCGGGTTACGAGAACCGCAACCTGCCAGTCACACTCCAGCCGGACGAGATGACAGCGCTGCGGGATGAGAAAGACCGGCTGTTCTCGGAGCGTGGCATCCTAATGGTCAACGTCTGTGTCGCCATTGCTGCCTTCCTCCAGGGCCATGTGCAGTCTTCCATCAACGGGGCGTCACCGTTTGAATATGAGCTTGGCTTCCACAATGACCAGACTTGCTCAGACACAGCGTCTGGATCGCACTGGGCGTTAGGCGCCACTAATGCGATGCCCTTTTTGACGTCTACATTCCTTGGCTGCTGGGTTTCGATGCCCGTCAATGATCGCCTTGGACGCAGAGGCGCGATGATAGTCTCTGCTGTGCTTGTGCTTGTTAGCTCCTTGGTTTCTGGTCTCTGCATTCTCGTCGATAGGCCACATAGATGGAAAGTCCTTATAGCGATAAGAGTGGTGAATGGCCTTGGTGAGTAATACGACTATATGAAACTCCTAATCAGTCGCTGATCCTCGGGCAAGGCATGGGTATCAAGGCTGTCAGCACTCCGGTATGAAAAACTTAGAGTTGATTATAGAACTCATTCAAGGGAAAGGCTGATCGTTATACAGATCTTGGCCTCTGAAACTGCCATTAGATTCTTTCGAGGCTCCATGGTTCTAAATTGGCAACTCTGGTATGTGTACCTGCTATTCCCTAATTAAGAGGGTATTTGCTCATTTTGACATGTAGGGTTGCGTGCGGTATTATGGTCGGGTTCGCAGTCAACCTTATCCTCGCCTCCGCGATCAATGATGGGCCAGCCGCCGTGGCTCTGATATTAGCCGCTCCAGCGGTGCCAGCGCTTATTCTATGCTGTATCCTCCCGTTCTGTCTTGAAAGTCCTCGGTTCTACATGCGTAAAGATAGCCAAAAATACAGTCCGAAGCAGGCGTTCGACATAATGCAGAAACTGAGGAAATGCGAAGTACTATTGATCCCTCCCCTTCGCCAAGCCCCCTTTCTCCATCGGCCTCCTTTCGCGGACTGACAGACGGTTTGCCTCTAGTTACTAGCTATGAAAGACATGTACATCCTCCATAAAACTATTGAAGAGGAGTACAGCGTGCTCGGATGGGGTCCTGAAAGCGAACAAGAAACTCAGCAGAAGCACAACATGACAAGCCCGGGCTTCGGCAGGAAGTTTTTCGAGCTGTTTCGCAAGAGAAGGTTACGGAACGCATTAATCAGTAGCTCAACGGTGGGTCTTGCTCAACAGTTATGCGGCAGTAAGTATCAGCTCTAGCACGAACCACCCCGGAGCATTCAACCCCTATTTTCACCTAGCCACCTCGTCTGTCTCTATCTCAGACCATTATTCCAACTAATGATAATGCGTAGTCAATATCTTAGCTTTCTATTCCGGCATCTTCTTTCGTGCCATCGATCCCACTTCCGGCCCGGACGTTCCGTGTAATGATATTGCATTGTTAAAGCGCCCTATGGCGCTGAGTGTGGGATTCGGTATGAGGCATCATTAGAACACTATTGGTTGGTATTCAGTTGCTGATGCTTCTCTCTATTAGGCATAGTGAATTTTCTCTTCGGTCTACCGGCTTTTAAGACGATTGACACTCTCGGACGGCGAAAGTGGCTAATGTCAACACTCCCGTTGATGTGCATCTTTATGCTGATGGCTGCACTGTCGTGTCCTTTTTCTCCTGAGGAAGGGGCGAACACGCAGGTAACTGTACGCCTAGTTACTCTATTCCTCTATTGTGAGCCTACCCCAGAAATAGACATGGGCTTTTCTGACGAAGCTGCGCAGTGCATGCAGCTGCATACTCCCCTGGACTCGGTGAGCTTTTGCGCCTGCTCCGCGAAGTTTCTCGTACTCATCTGGTACTTAGGCCCGATACCGTTCACTTTGGCTTCTGAAAGGTTAGTATCAATCTTAAGAACAAGTAACATAAGAGTTAGTTCTGATAAATCGTGCAGTTTCCCCCTCTCTCACCGTGAAGTGGTAAGTACTTCCGTCCTTAGGCGGAGGATGGATGGCTTATCATGATACAGGGGTGTGCATTCGCCATTTCAGTCTGCTATGGATTCGCCGGATTACTTTCTCTCATTTTTCCGAAGTATGTTGACAAACCCCTTTAATGCAGACTCCCTCGCAGAAGAACGACTACTAATTCCTGAAACTCGGAAAATAGTCTGCTAAATACATTCACCCCGCCGGGGACCCTCGGCGTCTTCTCCGGGCTCACGGCGATAGGCTTCGTCCTGGTCACTATATTCGTTGAGGAGACAAAAGAGTTGTCCCTCGAAAGCCTGGATATCATCTTCAACTTCCCGAAGAGGCAGTTCATGCGTTATCAGGTAAAAGAATATCTGCCGTGGTTCTTCAAACGGTATATACTACGACAGAGACCTGAGCCGGAGCGCCCAACTCTGAACGTCCTTGGGGCAAATTACCCCTCGGATGAAGAATGGGCTGAGGAACAAACTAGCCGCGGAGAGTCCGAGCCTCGTACCTCAAGTGCCACTAGTGCTCGGTCAGTATTGACGGATAATTCGAGGGATAGATGAGAAGAGGAGATGGAAGGAAATATGGGTTAGGCGAATGCATATGGGTTGACGACATTAACCCACGGCTGCCAAGGGAGCCCGTACTGGCAATAGAACATACAGCAGGGATTGCAACGAAATTTCCAGGGTGACTCCTTGAGCCTTTCCTTTAACGGCCAGCGTTAATTATTATACGCAAATATGTCGATTGCAGCAACTTTAACCTGTTCCGTCTCCTTGGTCATTGTTGTTACGGCATGAGGACGAGAAATGTGACGAGATCCCGCTATCCATGAACGGAGTGCCGTCATGTTGATGTTCGCGTGGGTATAACCCGTTAAAATGGCTACCGCATCTGCGCTATATAAGGCCGCTTACGATGAGACTCTTTAGGGAAGGAGGCAGACGACACAAGACTGCCCGTACATCCAATGTACGCTAAGTCCACATGCTCGCTCACCGTTCACCGACCTCCCATCAACCCAAAACAAGCTCACGATATGACCCTATTCATAGCTATATGAGAGTGACCTATAACACGACGCATGTATCCAGCTAGCCAATCATGACCTACCGTTCCGCGATCGACAAGACTAGGGCACTTTAGCCGCCAACCCGGTATTGTAATCTACAGTGCCGTCGTGAGGCTGTTTGCCTAGACGCGGGCATGACGCACAAATCCACCCGGCACATCATGCGCTTCATTTATTATCGTCCGACTAGGTACGTAATATGGCCTCCGCCGCCACAGATCGCGGGGGTCGATCTTAACCCAGCATGGGAGATATATATAGCAGACGGATGGAAAAGTGAGGGGGAAGGTCTGAATAGGGCACTCCAGCTTCGAATTATCGCGGCAGGGTTGCTGATAAGGCATAGATATTTCAGGGTATTTATAGGTCTTGGCCTCCCTCCGTAGGCTTTCAGTCTCATAGCATACAATACAACCGAGTTACCTAAGCACCTCACTCCCCATCCATCTCGTCCTAGTATTTACGCAGTTTGCAAGATGAAGATGCTAGCCTTGACCCTGATCGCAGGCCTCCTGGCACCCGTGGCCCTCGGGGCCAAGCTGACACGAGTTCCGAACTATGGTGGCAACGCGCAGTCGCAAGCGCAGATGTAGGTTTCTCGACCTTGAATGCCCTCCGACACCGAAGAGACTAGCTAACCTTCTCCCCTCTCTCCAAGGTGGGTCTACGTGCCGGACAACGTGGTTGCGGACCCTCCGTTGGTCGTGGTCCTGCACTCGTGCCAGTCGTCGGCGCAGGCATACTTCCAGAACAGCGCGATCCCGTGGCGGAGGGGGTCGGACGGCAAGGGGTACGTGACGGTGTGGCCGAGCTCGCCGAACTCGGGGACGTGCTGGGACGTGTCGTCGGCGCAGAGCCTGACGCGCGACGGCGGCGGGGACAGCACGGCGATCGCGGCCATGATTCAGTTCGCGCTCGACCAGTACGGCGCGGACCCCGCGCGCGTCTACGTTACGGGCGGCAGCAGCGGCGCCAGTAAGCCATTTCTGGAGTTATTTTCTCCCCCATCTTTCTTCGTCAAGCAGATGTTGAAATGGGGATTTTCAGGAGTCGATAGCTCCCGAACTATACCCTACAACCCCCGGCTATTCGCCTAATTAACCAGAAAAGACTTTACTGACCCCGGATGTTGTAGTGATGGCCAACGTGCTGGCGGCCGCGTACCCGGACCTGATCGCGGCCGTGTCGGCGTACAGCGGGGTGGCGGCCGGCTGTTTCCGCGGCGCCGGAGTTGCGCAGTGGAACAACACGTGCAGCGGGGGGCAGTCGGTGGCGACACCGCAAGCCTGGGGCAACATCGCGCGTGCCATGTACCCCGGCTACGACGGCGCGCGCCCCAAAATGCAAGTCTGGCATGGCGGTGCGGACACCACCATCGCGCCCCAGAACTACCAGGAGGAGATCAAGCAGTGGACCGACGTGTTCGGCGTGTCCCAGGAGCCCACGGCCGTGACGCAGAACTTCCCCCAGCCCGGCTACGTCACGAGCGACTTTGGTGACAATGTGCAGGGCATTTTCGCGCAGTCCGTGGGCCATAGCGTTCCGGCGAATCTGACTGCCAGCGAGCTGTGGTTCGGGCTATAAGGGCTTCACCGGGCCGATGGGGCATACCTCGGGAAATTGAGGATCGGGACAAGATACCCCCCGAGCTCCCTTCCCCCAAGCGGCACTGTCTACCTAACTTAGGTAGTTTCCTGCGAGGCAGTACGAAATCCTCTGGTTCTGTACATAGCCACTCAGTGCGACGTGTGCGTTTGTTAACGAAGACCGTACCATTTCCCACTCGGAATGAGAATACCGTTGCTCCTGTGCATATGTCTAGATCAGCCATTGGCGGGTCGTCCGATTCTAGGTCCCATAGGCCGGCAACCGATGCAGTTTCCATTTCGCCCTGACACATGAATAACATATCTATCATCCTCCACTCGCATACGTCGGCCTTCAGTGTCGCTGCTGGCTCACGTTGTATAAGAGTTGTACTTGGTGGTGACTCGGTCCCACCAGTGCCAGCATCTGCTAGCCGGGTACTTCGTCAACATCCATAATAATGGCGTTAGATGCGCTTAATGCTCTTAGCTACTCTTATGCGTCCAAATACTCCTCAGTGGGCATTCAGGTAGTAGCGTAATGAAACCCAAGTGATCCTATATCGCAAGCTCACGCTGCTTCATCTCAACAAATAAAGTAGCGCATTAGGTCCAAATTCCTCTCAGGGCTGCTCTCTGGCAGCGATTGCTCTGTGGACGACTCGAGCGAGGATGTAGAAGGGGACGACTGCCCAGCCAAACCTGAAGGCGACCTCGGGCGGGACGTCACGTGGTAAATAAGATTTGCCTGTGCGGGCGAGTTCGCGCAAACAAGAGCATCGATTTCGTTCATCTGGTCCATGAGCGGACCTTCGGGAGTCGAGTACAAATCCTTGGGCGGTAGCGGCGACGGTTGGCGAGGCTCCCGCGTTACTGGAAGCTCACCGCCCAGCCTGAGATTGGAGTGGTCCGTGTTATTGACGTGTCGCTCATACAAGTCCTCCTCCTCGAGCGTCCAATTGCGGTTGTCGGTGATGATCCTGGCGATCTCGACTCTGTCCTCAGCATTTCTCACCTTCTTTGGTATGCGCAGCAAATGTCCCCATTCACTTCCGACCATCTGGCAAATCAGATCGATCTCGGGATCGGCTATACCTCTCACCCACCATATGTTAGGGGTAACCTTTGTGAAGCACAGGTAATGCGCCAAGATGATGAGCGCGCGTGGGCGGTGCTCCCTTCCCAGGGGGATAAAGTGCTTCAGAAAGGTAAGGAAGGTGACGACACGCAGGTCGAGGACGGGACCGAATCCATGGTCGAGCTCCATGTACAGGGAGCCCAGATGGCGCAGAGCATCGTAGTAGACTTGCTGCCATTGGTAATCGTCATCTCCAGGTTTTATTGAGGTGACCATGAACAGAAGATTGTTCGGGATGTACGTGGCTGCCCTTTCGAGGTCCACGGGCGGACGATAGAATAACACGGACAACCCTGATTCTCGGACGGCCCGAGCGGACATGAGGTCGAAAATGAGATTGATGCCTGCCCAGACTTGCATCCAGTCAACAACGTATAAGCGTCTGCGGTCTGGATCGCGGAACACGTGACTGCTCAGGGCCGTCATCAATAAAGAACAGGCCAGAAGAGCCGGAAGGTCCATGGGCATTGCAGCCTCAATGGCGCTTCTATAGCCCGCGAACGCTCTGGTCCTGTACATGGCAGCTCGCTGGGGCGAGACCCCCCGGTTCATAGTCTCCATTTGCAATGCCGACAAGGCCATCAGGGCGTCCATGAGGAAGGGCGAGCGAAAGGCGTGCTCGACCACCTTGACCTTCAAAACCGGATCAACGATGGCCGAGCGACAGTTCTTGACGGAGAAGGAGTTGAATGACTCGGCTGTCCAGAACCATAACATTTTCATGTCATCCGCATCTGCTATCGGAGCGGGTCGGAACAGGGGCTCCGAGAAGACGACCTGGAAGGGATCATTCTCGGCAAATTGTGGGGATGAAGCCCGTGCCGGCGACGTGACGACGGCGGAGTCCGAGAGGGGCGCGGATCTCTTGGAGGCTACGTCTGGATACATGCAGGCCTCCTTTCTGAGAGTACATGCTCGACATGACGGGTTCTCCTCGCTGCATTTTACCTTGCGCCTTTTGCAGTTCCTGCAACCGGCACGGGATTTTCTATGAGGCCGTTTCGCATAATACGGCCTCTGCGATTTATTTGTCTCATCGGGATGGGCCTCTTGGGCCTCTACCACAGGATGTAATAAGGCGGAACTCATGTCGGCCAGTTGCACACAGGACCGTCATCCACCGACGTACGTTAAGCGGGCGGGAATGAGCGTGCATGTGGGACACGACTGTGTCGTGCAAGCGCAGAGGTACGTTGTGGCCAGCCTTAACTTATTAGTGGTTCGTCAAGTTGTACGTAGTATAGGTATAGTATAGCGCCATAGTTCGCCACGGAGCCCTGAGGAAGCACTCCAGTAATTAATTACCTGTCTGAAGTATAGTGGTTATGTATGTGATAAGAGCAGGGGGAAATGAACCGGGTAAGTTAATTATTATTTGCCAGTAGCCTGAAAATGCAACTTTGGGGCGCAGAGGAACGGCAGAATGACTTATATCAAATAAGATGCACCGCCTCATTTGATCTTTATGCGGCTGACCGTCCTATTTACACGTCAAATTAAATACGTACAACAGCTTCTACTTATTAGCATTTTGCTATCGAGGATACCGAGCAATCGGGTATAAGGATAAAACCGTAGACTGCATAGTTCTAGACATATGAGGTAAACCGAACCAGTCGCGCCTCTCGAACCCGAATCTCCTACATCGGGGTTATCGCAATCATCATCAGGACAGCATATCGGGTTTGGTAAGAAACAACCTCCGAGTCTCGTCGATCTGCATTGCTTTATTGTTTACTTTACGGGCCTAGCAACCAACCAAGCAGCCGGCCGGACTCTATGGGTAGTACCAGATGAGCACATAAGGTTAACCCTTCTGTCATCCGCCATCCGCCGCGATGACCACCGCCGAGTCCTTCTTCTCCCTACCCTCTGAGCTCCTCGCCTCCCTTGCCCAGTCCTTCCCCTGCCGCGAGCCACAGATCCGGACCCTCGCGACCCTGGTGCACCCGCGCGCAGCACCCGCCCGGAACTTGGTCGTCCATGGCGTCGAGGCCACCGGCAAGAGCGCCGTTACGGCAGGCCTCCTCGCAGCCCTGCACGACGATCCACACCCGTCCACGCACCTCGATTATGCCATTGTTCGGTCGGCCGAGTGCGTAACGGCGCGGCATTTATTCGAGCGGACGGTCGGGGCCGTCGTTGACGCGTTAGAGTGGGATGACACGCCCTCCGGACGGTGCGAGACGCTGGCCGCGTTGACGGTGCAACTGGGCCGGATGCTGGAGGAGTGGGATAGAGACAAGGGGGAAAATAGGGAGGCGAGGAGGAGATTTGTGCTAGTCTTCGACGGTATTGATAGGCAGCGCGAGGCACCGCCAACGCTTCTCCCTGCTCTGGCGAGGTTATCCGAAATAGTACGTCTGTCGTTCACATGCACGCACGAAGAGAGAGAGAGAGAGAGACCATAAGAATCATAGCTAACCGATAGCAACTACCGCCCTATAGATACCAAATCTAACGACAATATTCATCCTCACCGCGCCCTCCGCCTCCCTCCTCCGCGTTCCGGGTACTCCAATGTTGCACTTCGCGCCCTACACCAAGAACGAGTACATAACGATCATGAAGCACCTCGGCCCCCCGGCGGCAAGCTTGCCCAACACGACGCCGCAGGAGACGGCGGACCTCTGGGCCCGCTTCGCGGCCGCCGTGCAGGACTCACTAATCAAACCGGCAGGGCCGCGCACGCTGCCGGCGTTGCGACAGGCCTGCGCCGCGCTGTGGCCGCGGTTCACGGCGCCCGTGGCCGCGGGTACCCACCGCGCGAAGGAGTTCAGCCGCCTGCTGGTCGCCGCGCGCGTCCTGTTCCAGGACGAGGGCGTACTGCAGCCCGGCATCATGGTGTCGGCCCGACCACGCACGAATGCGTCATCGGTTTCGGCATCGGGTGGTACGCCGTTGAAGCACAGCGGCGGCTCGGGCGCGGGAGCGATCACCAGAAGAACGCCATCGTCGTCGACGGCTGCGACTGACCTCGCGGCCCTCCTCCCCCTGACCCCGCGCCTGCTCCTCATCGCCGCCTACCTCGCGAGCCACAACGCGCCGCGCCACGACCAGACGCTCTTCTCGACGTGGTACCACGGACGCAAGCGGCGTCGCGGTGGGCGGAGACGCGGCACCAGCGCCGTAAGCGGCGGCGGTAACAGTAACCCGGGTACGCCCTCGCAGGCCCGCACACCCCGAGGCGGCGGCTCGCTGAAACATCGCAAGATCGCGCGCAAGCTGCTCGGCCCGGGCGCCTTCGTGCTCGAGCGCATGGTCGCCATCTACGTCGCCACGCGGCGGGAGTGGGTCGACGACGACGGCGAGTATAGTGATTCGAAGGGGGGAGGTATGACGGTGGACGGCGACGTGGGCATGGCCATCGCGACACTAGCCAGTCTGCGCCTGCTCGTGCGCGTCGGCGGCGGCGCAGCGGGAGGTGCGGGTGCGGGTGCTGGCGGGATGGGGGGAGGGGCGGATCTGGATCGTGGCGGCAAGTGGAGGGTTAATGTTTCCTGGGAGGTCATCAGGGCTCTGGGGAGGAGTATGGGAGTTGAGGTCGAGGAGTGGTTGATTGATTGATTGATCAATGGGAGCCGAGTAATAGGAGAGGCTGACCGAATTCCCCCTGGTAAATTTGGCAGACACCTCTTGCGGGGTTATCTGCCTACCTACTTAAATGTAACCAGCGACGAAGGCCTTTGGCTTATGCATATATATACGCAAGGTAATTGCGCCGACTTGGTTGTTGCAATGGCGAGGCCGACAGGATAAGGTTATATGGAGAGATAGAGATATATCCAAAGATGGATTGATTATATAAAGGAAAGGGCATGCCCTTCATGCTTAAATACCAACGATGTTACCAGCCGAGTATTAGAATTCTTGGTTCTACGCATACTGCCGCGCTCTCATAAGAGCACTGGACTCGAGTGAAATACGATAGACTCTGGGGGATATCGCTGTTAACACAGTATGTCGCTTTTTGCGTTGCTTATGTGAGTTATCTATCCACTTACTACCTGGCCCTTTCGTTTCTCACTCGCGCTCTAAGCACCTGTTGAGAAAATCCGCGCCTACCATAGCCATTACCGCGGGACGACTTCTCAACGGCACACAAGACAGACAATAGGTAAGGATCTATCGCAAACACAGGATAGCAGTTTAATAGCTAGATAGATGCTGCAATCTTGCTTGCTTGCTTTCTATTTTCTTTTGGCTCTATCACAGCGTAACGGCAAGTCACTACTATGTAATAACATCGAGCACACTCGATCGATCAGTTCAGGAAAATGGCCCTGCCGCCAGCCCCCGAAACCCCTAAGTACTCTCGAGAGCTAGGACCTGTGGTGCATTGTTAGTGTCCCCGTATTCTCATCTACCTCGGTAGCCAGCTTAGACATCACAAAAACCGAAAAGGGGGCCAGGAAGGGCAGGGAGCGAGTGGATAAGTGAGAAAGGGAACTGCGGAAGAACTCACCAGAGCACTGCGGCTGGGAATATACACATGGGTCCAGTTGCGCCTGCCGTTCCACTCCATGGGAGTGGTGAAGTACTTGGTTTTGGCGTCGACGCGGCCGTGACCGCCGACGTCCGGGGAGTCCGAGTCAAGGAGGACGCGGTAGGTGCCGGGGACGTCGACGCCGACGCGGTAGTCGGCGTAGCTGTTTTTGGGGTGGAAGTTGAAGATGAACAGCGCCCCCCCGCGCTCGAACACGATCACCTTGTCGCCCTCGTGCTTGAGGGAGACGTGAGCCTGCGGGGCGCCGAGCCAGCCGACGCGGTCCTCGGCCGCGTTCATGCGGCGGTCGAACTCGTTGAGGAACTTGTACCGCAGCAGCGGGTCCTCAGTGAGGTTGAGCTGGCGCCGCGCGTACCAGAACGAGTTGTTATTGCCCTCGCGCGGGAAGTCGAGCCACTCGGGGTGCCCGAACTCGTTGCCCTCGAAGTTGAGGTAGCCCTCGCCGCCGAGCCCGTGCGTCAGCAGCCGGATCATCTTGTGCAGCGCCATGCCGCGGTCAATAACCGGCGTTAGCGGCGACAGCGTCGACATGTTGGTGTACATCTCGGCATCGCAGAGGTGCATCATGAGCGTCTTGTCGCCGACCAGACTTTTTTCAGCGATGGTGTTGTTAGCAGATGGAGGTGGACGGGTACTGGGTAGACGAAGTCTGATAACTCACGCTTGGTCGTGGCTCTCGCAGTATGCGATGGTCTTCTCGCCATGGCGTCGGTTCGTCAGCGTCCAGCAGATGCTAGACATGTCCCAATTTTCGTCCTTCAGCTCCTTGAGGATCTTGATCCACATATCCGGGATGGCCATCGCAAGTCGGTAGTCGAAGCCAACGCCGCCCAGAGACAGGGGCAGACAGAGAGCTGGCATTCCGGACACGTCTTCGGCGACCGTGATGGTTTCGGGGTAGAGCTTATGAAGCATCTCGTTTGCGACCATGAGGTAAGCCACGGCCTCCTCATCCACGGCGGCGCCGAAATATTCATGGTAACCGCCAGAGAAGCCCCTAAACCATTAGTTAATCCCAGACATCGAAACAGGACCGGAAGCGACTTACGTTCCGATACCGTGATGGGTATAGAGCATGCTGGTGACACCGTCAAATCTGAAGCCATCGAAATGGTATTCGTCCATCCAGAATCTCAAGTTACTAAGCAGGAATCTCATGACTTCGTGATGGCCATAGTTGAAGAGTCGGCTGTCCCACAGATCGTGCCTACCTTTTCCACCTCCGTGGAAGTACAGATGATCTGTACCGTCGAACTCGTTGAGCCCGTCAAGGACGTTCTTAGAAGCATGGCTGTGGACCACATCGAGCAAAATGACCAGCCCCATGCCGTGCGCAGTGTCGACCAGCTCTTTCAGATCTTCGGGCGTACCATAGCGGCTGCTCGCGGCGAAGAAGTTGTTTACTTGATACCCGAAACTGGCATAGTAGGCATGCTCCATGATAGCCATAAGTTGGATAACGTTGTAACCCAAGCTCTTTATCCTTGGCAGCATGTTCTTTGTGAACTCCTTGTAGGTAGTCACGCGCTGTTCGGGGGAGGAGATGCCGACATGAGCCTCATACACGCGAACGCTTGCGGGCTTCTTCGGCCTCGGATGCTTGAACGTGTACCTCTCCGCCGCCGGGGGGTTCCAGAAACGTGCGTCGTAGGCAGGTGAGACGGAAATATCCTGGGTGACGTACTTAATCCAGGCTGGAAGACGGTCGATCCGCTCCCCTTGAGGGGTCTTCATCGAGATCTGTTACTCAGGTATTAGGGATTATGCACATTATCAGTAGAAGCGGGTAGAGATGTACCTTGATCTTCGAGTTATGAGGAATGGCCGGCTGTCCGCCGTTTGCAGGCAGAACTATCTCCCAAACGCCATATTCGTTCTTCTTCATAGGGTGCGAGCCCCAGTTCCATCCGTCTAACCCAGAGTTAACCCTAGATGTCCCTTCTCTGATGCGGAGGGATTTGCTCACTGAAATCGCCAATGAGGTAAGCCTCGACAGCATTGGGCGCCCATTCTCGGTATGTGATATTGTTGTTCTTGTCAACATTCAGGCCGAAGAGCTCTGTGCCCTAAATCAGATGAGACTGTCAGTATCACGGTGTTTCTGGGCGTTGGGCTGAGTTGGACTGGAGAAGAGCTAGAAGCACGAACCCTCGAGAACTTCTCCAAGCCACCTTCGGCGGCGTTTATCTTCTTGATCCAATCTTGGGCCCGCGCGAATCTCCGCTTCAGAGGGTCCCTGAAGGGCTCCAGCCACGGGTCCAGCTCAATGACACCTATGATCGTATTAGCTTTACAAGCTACCCTAAAGATGCTTGAGCACGTGAAGAACGGATTGGGAAATAGTCGCACCAGTTCCGTCGGCGGGTATTCCAGCAGCAGGACCACCGGAGCCGTTGGGCACAAGCGTGTTGGCCGAGTTATCTGCGACGGCCGTCATTGTTTCCGTCTTCAACAACACGGTACAAGTGATGTGTGAACGGCAGCACGGAGAAGGTAAATGGAGCGCGCAACTCTGTTTGAAATCTAAATCCCCGAGGAAAAGTACTTGAACCTATCGAGCTTGACACAATCAGATTCCAACTGAAGACTGATATTTCTTGCAAACTACCGGAGTAAAGGAAAGAATGAAAATTCTCTTCAATAGAGGCCTAATATTTTTTTGCTACCCCTCGTACCCCTCAGGTTCCGTCACATCAAACAATATACATGCTGCATTCTTGATTGGGTCTGGATTCTTGAGTAGATCTCAGTGAGGGAGCTATGTAAACCTTTTTGAAATGACGTCGGAGGGGCTACCACCCGCAGCTGTGGTTCGACAGAAATATTTAGTACAAGAGCTACTACTACTACTGTATACAACTCCCAAGGGTATTCTTTGTTAGTTACCTACACTGGACCACGATAAGCCGTATGAGGCCAGAATGTAGACTCTAAAAGAAATTGTAGGGAATATACATCGGCATTTTCGACCAAGACTGATTTTCGCCACTTTGCGATAGCAGCAAGCACTGGCAAAACCATCAGAGTATGTTTACTCCCATACAAATTTGTATGAGATTGTACCTGGTCCTACGGTGGAAACGGTGGAGATGATTAACACAGAATACCCTTGGAAGTTGTAGGTATCCCCAATCGGACCATCCCCAGTTACGTTCTAGAACGATTAGTTCTGCCCGAAGTGGACCTTGCTTTTCCCCATCAGACTTTCTCTATCCAAGTTCAACAGGTTATCTGGAGTCAAAAGTCTGTGAACTCTGCGCATTGATATCACCATGATGACCCGCTCGATGTCTTGCAGTATCCACTGTGTCTCTGACTCTATTTGGTTAAGCTACCTCGCGGGGCAACATTGAACATATCAAGTCTCAACGAGATAAGATGTATCAATAAAGCTAAGGGCATCGACCAATAGGCACTTGTTGATATTTAGCGTGTAGCGGCCCAACCCCTCCATAACCCCACCACAGCACCTGGATGGCATGTGGCTGGCTTCAGGGATCCCGCGGGGGAAGAGAGGGGGGGGGGGGGGGGGGGGGTTTG
>QJOA01000705.1:0-33109 GCA_004155915.1 Monosporascus sp. CRB-9-2 | reverse complement strand
AATAAAAAAAAAAAAAAAAAAAAAAAAAAAAAAAAAGAAATTACGAACATAAACTTTATTAATATTATAAATACCGGAACTACAAACGAAACAATAAGATAACAATATACCAAAATAATAATTACGCAATAGCCGCGTAACTTAATTATAAAAAAAAATATAACGTATCGATAATTCGTAAACGATTAAAAATTGTTAAGGTATAAAAGAAATAACGTTATATCGACGGCCGCCTATATAAAACCTAGGCCTAAAATAACCGTAACGGATATTTCGTTCTTAAAAATACGTTTGGTTAAAACTTATAATTAATAACTTTCGTTATTAAATACCAGGCGGTATTTAATCGCCTTTTTTTAAAAATTAATTTAAACGTTAATTTAATAATATTACGTTAACGGTATAATACTATAACGTATATTTTGTAATATACTTACGGCGTTACTAATAAAGCGGGAATAATATACCTGTATAAAGGTACGGCAAATAACTACTTAAACGGGATAATCGGTAATATATTTTTGGAAAAAAATGTTAATAACGTAACCAGAATTATAAAACAAAATTAACTTTTTTTTTAGTACCCGTTATACCAAGGGCGGAACGGTATATTTTTTTAACCGTTTCGAAAACGGTATATAAACGGAAAACCGCGTTATAAATTTCGAAACGGAAACTATCGTTATATTCGTAAACTTCGTTACCGTCCGCGTTAAAGATAACGTTATTATCGGCATTACGGTCGATATTAAAATAAAAGTTAACCCATTTAAACAAGATTTTAAAATTTAAAAAATTACCTTGGACGCTTTTTACCGGCTAAGTATTATAAAGTTAACGATACAAATACGTTACGGTAACATATAAATAATATTATAACGTTTTAAAATTTACGAATTAATAAACTTTTCGGCGTTTAATATAAAACATATATTTATTAATAATAATAAACGTAAAACGGTAACGGAATACCGGTATATAATTTTCGGCAGGATTATAATTAAAAATAATATAACGGAAATATATTATATAAAAATATTTAACGCGTACGGACGTAACGTAAACGGTATTAAATTAAGAAAATATCGTAATAAAAACAAGGAAATAATATAAAGCGGTAATCGGAACCGGCAAAAAAGTAATAAAAAAAACGGAAAATAAACGTTACGGTATTATTTTAGTAATAATGTAACGTTCTTAAAAGAAAAAAGAGGAAAGTAAGAAAATATTTTGAAAAAGGTTTGATATTTATATAACGGAAATAATAAAAGATAACGGCAAAATTTATATACGCGTTAATAACGTTTACGGCATAACGACATTATTACCCCGTTCCCGGACCCGGTATCTTACCCCATACTTCGGCGCAGCATCCCGGTAACGGCCATATACCGTTTACGCGGCACGTACGTAACGCCACCTTTATAACGTACCAGTTTTATAAATACGTTACAAAAGGCCTACGGTTCGAATCCGGGATAAAGCGGTTTATATTATATAATTTTCTTATAAGCAGTTAAAAATAACTACCTTAAAAAAAGGAAACTACTGTTACGGTACCAACGTTACGGCTTAGCTAAGCAGCCATAACGCTATATAGGTACAGGCGTTCCGCGCCTTTAAAATAGTTTCCTTTTTCTTCCTTCGTACAATAACAGAATACTTTACCCAGCCCCCTAGAGACGATCAGCGCCGTAACATTAATCGTATCGTTATTTTATTTTATTTTAATTAATTAAAATCCGAATAATTATATTATTAATAACATAAATTTAATTTATTAGCTTTTATTAATTAAATTTCGTGTTTTGTTTTATTACGTAATTTTTCGCATTTTATATATCGTTTCCTTAATTACGTAATCGGTTTAAAACTTAGTTAATTAGGCCAGGTTCCGATACCAGTTATTATTTACGTTTATATTTTTTCACCGTTTTTTGAATAAAATTATATTTTTAAATAAAATATCGTATTTAAATAATTTAATACTTTTTTTATTAATCGAAAAAAGATTACGTTATTATTATAATTATCGGTTATTTATCGTAAATCGTTGTTAAATTTGCAGAATTATAATTATAATTATAATTACGTTTTTAATTAAAATCTTATTCTTTCCGTTTAATAATTAAAAATCGAAAATTATTTTAGTAATTAATTAAAGTTAATTTCCTTTTTTTAGCAGCCAAATAAATTAAAACAGGAAGATTCGGTTCTGATTAGTGTATAATTGAAAAGCGTATTACAAGTAAGTTTAGGATTTAAGAGATAATAAAGGTAACGCAAATTGTATTTTGGTGTTGAAACTAGTCAAAAAGTAAAAGCTATAAATGATAAATAGTGATATTCTTAGGGTTGCGCCCGGCGAAAAGAACTGTTAGAAATATATGACGGGTGCTGACTAACTGATCAGTCAGGTTATGTGTCCGACCCTGCACCCTGCTTTATTTCAATGATTAGAAGTGCCAAAAAATAGTTCGCTTATAAATGTTTCTCGCTTATATGTATAGGACGTTATTTAAATTTCGAATTTCGTTTTTTAATTTGAACAATAAAATTTATTTTCGTTTTTTTTAATAAAACCTTTTATAATATTAATATAAAAATATAAATAATTAAAAAATATTATTAATATATATAAAAAAGTGTTACGTATACTTATATATTACGCATATTTATATAAAACGTTATAATAATTAATAAATTAAACAGTTTATAAATATCACCGTTATTTTTTATAAATAAAATTACGTTATAAAATATATATATAATTATTAATTTCTAAAAACAATAAAAAAAGATGTAATAAAAACAAATTATATATTTACGGATAATATATTAATTAATAAATTAATAAAAACTTTATTATTTAAATTTCTTTATATATTTCAAAAAGTAATTAAAATTAATAAATATTATAAAAAAATTTAATTTCCGGAAGTAAAATAAAATAAATAATTACGACTTATAAAAATAATAAAATATAATAGGTAACACTGTAATTACATTAAGGCGTTAAAAGGGTATATTAGTTAGCAAGGGGGTACGTTAGTACCTTATATACGGAAAGGCTTCCTTTAATCGGAACATGTACATTACGTAACTAAATTACATTAAAGTGCGGTGCGCGATCTGGGGCATCTAATACTAGTCATGCAATACAACACAGCTGATGTCCCCTATATCTGACATGTTCCGATCAGAGGGAGCCTTTCCGTATATGGGGTGCTAGCGCAACCCCCTGCTAGCTGACAATAAAAAGGTATTATTAAAAATATAACCATTAAATATTAAAGGTTCTAAGATAAACAGGACACCACGGAGATTACTTGTAGCTTAAGGTGGAGACTCTACCAGTTATATTCATTAGGATAAGCCCTGGCCGACGCGGTTAAAGGACTCCATGATCAATATAACAACAATCACGGTTTTGACCCCAATACTGAATACACGCTTATGTCTGACAGAAAGATATGCATTTACCGCGACCCTAGTCCCCATTTTAGAAGCTGGATATGACTGTGAGGCCCCGAGGCGAGCAACTGATCCACCGAGGGTCCGAAAATGTCTTCGCCTCTTATCATATTCTATGCAGGAGTCCTTGACTCCAAGGCTGCTCAAGACTTATAAGTCCGTATAACAGCCCATATGTCGCAAGCCGAACTCTAGCATTTCATATACATCCCATTATACCCTTCTCATTGCAGTGATGGGAGACGGCAGTCCAGCATCAAACCCCAGGGAGGGACCAGCTCCCGCAAGAATACTGGGGCGGCTGAGATGGACGCCATCTTGGGTTAAATGGGATCCTAAAGCAAACCATGATCTAACATGGACTATGAACATTCTCTTTGGAGTGGTATGTGTACTGGATATTTTCGTAGTCCTCTCTTATAACTTTGAACGTCAAGACTGACTCCTGAGCAGACTACCTCTTTCAGCGTCGCCAATTTTTACTACGCACATCCTATCCTAAACATTCTCGCAGATGACTTTGGCATCTCAAATCACCGGTCTTCACTGGTCCCGACTATGTTACAGGCTGGCTTACGCCGGAGGCCTCCTCTCCATCGTTCCTCTTGGAGATATTGTCAGGCGACGGCCCTTCGTCTTATCCCTGATCGTCGCGGCATCTATGCTGGTGAGCCACACCCCTTTCAGATTTCTGCGGTGTTACTAGAGATTACATGGCTGGGATGTACACTTACTCAGTCCCTCCCTACTTTTCTCGGACTCTCCTTCCTGGTTGGAGCACTGACGGTTACGCCTCAGCCTATGTTTCCTCTGGCTGTTCAATATGCTCCAGAACGGCATCGAGCTACCATGATATCCATCGTCATGAGCGGACTTGTCTTCGGGATTCTGGTCGCTCGTCTCTTATCCGGTATCGTCACTGAGTATACCTCGTGGAGAAATATCTACTGGGTGTCTTTCGGTATGCAAATGGTCATCTGGATCCTTCTATTCCTTCTGCTGCCCGACTATCCGGTTCTGAGACCCGGGACTTCCTACCCGGTTATACTTCTGAAGATAGCGAAGATGCCTTTCATCCATCCGATTCTGACACAGATCTCCTTGGTCGCATTTCTGACCTAAGGCATGTTTACCTCGTTCTAGGCAACGCTGACATTCCAGCTCGCCGACGTATTCCGCTTGAATCCACTGACAATCGGTCTCTTCGCCCTCATTGGAATCTCGCCCGTGTTTCTCAATCCTGTCATCTTGTAGCTCCTCATATCCCGTATCCATCCGTCTGGATCCATGCTTATTGCCCACATCGTCACCCTCGCTGCGATCTGTATAGGTACCTTTGTAGAGACGTTCTCGTTACCAGGTCTGGTAATTTGGGCATTCCTGGGGGATCTTGGCATGAATACCATTGCTGTTGCGAACCGCATGGCTATTGCGAACGTGGATCCGACAGCCCTAAATGCAGTTAACGCCGTCTATATGGTGTTCATGTTCTGCGGGTAACTATTCGGTACAGCCGCCGGCAATGCGCTCTACGCGAAGGGTGGATGGACCAATTCCGGTGCCCTCAACATCGCACAGATGGTCACGGGAATGTTGACCATAATAGCAAGAGGACTTCATGAGAAGGGGTGGATTGGATGGGGAGATGGTTGGAACCTCAAGGATAAGAAGGTTGGGGAGAAGACTAGGACTCTAGGTGGAGTTTCTGATATCGAGGCGAATGGCCCAGAGGGCGCTGGCGATGCAGAGCAGGTCGACATGGAAACTAAGGACCTTGAGAAATCACCATAGACTAGCCATAATATCTGATTAATGTTGATACAGACTGCTTGAGCTTGATTGGAATATGTGGCCCAGGCGCGAGATGCGCTCGCGTGGTTGCTCTCAACAACCGTCCTGCTGTCACCCCCTAAGTAGACAATGGAAAATCTGGGGTTCAGTTGCGTCTCCCAGCAACTCTTGTTGTTTCCTAGCGCATAATTCCTAAGGCACTGAAATTCTGCTTTTTCTATATACCCAAATACTTTCGCTCGAGAACTCAGTACCGTGTTCCTCTTTCTTCCACCACCATCTCCAGCAGTCTATGTACTTTTGACTTTCTAGTTCTGCAACACCTGCTTTCGCAACGTTTTCATCCATCCAAAGACATCTGTCTTTTGAAGATTGAGATCTTCATTTAGGAACCGAAAGCCCCAAGAGTAGTGCTGTACTGTCCAGCGTAAGTTCGAAGCCATCCTCTCCTAGTTCTTTCCACATCCAGATACCTGCTGCCGTTCCTCTCGCCGCTATTTGTCCCCTATAACGGTGGCGCTTCTCTGGAATGCCTCGCCTTCACTGCTGCTTACCTTAGTTCTTCCTTAGTGGAAGATATTTGTGCGTTCTGCTCGTGGTACTATCACACCTTCCACCGCCGACCTCCATGAACAATACCCTCAAGGATATACGAAGCCTTCATGTCGCGATCACCTTCCCTTGACGATGCATCCCTCTACTATTCGAGCAGATACTCGTGCGCTCTGCTCACGGTAATGCCCCACCTTCCCTCGCCGACCTCCTTGCTTTTGGTGATGTTGCGCCTCCCTCCGTCGTCAACCTCGCACAATACCCCAAAATATATGAAAAGTTTTCACGTCGTCGAGTACCTCCCCCTCGTGGTATATCCCTCCACCACTTGAGCTTTTTTCGTTCTCTGTTCATTTCTGACAGTCCTCTTAAGGCAGCCCTTCGAAGTATCAGCTCTTCCATTCGCCAGCTCCTCCATTCAAGGTTATCAATTAGACACCCTTCTCGTCAGTTCCTCTTTTCTCGTTGTCTGGACAGTTGTGGCAAACACACCCTGTCCTTCTTCATGTCGTCGACCAATTTTCAAGAGATTCAGTTCTCCCCGTTCATATCCAACTCAGAGGTCGTCGACCCCAATTTTCCTATACTGACGCATTGCTAGTTCACCATATGCTTTTAACCTTAACTTATTGCTGGCGATCAGTATTTTGTCGTCGATCCCCCCATCCAAGGAAGTCGCAGAACTTGGTAACCCTCCACCTACACCTGTCCTGTTGTCACATTGTCGGCCATATCTAGGAATTTCAACGTTACCCCTTCGAATCCCACCAAAATACCGACGACCCCAAGACACTCACACCCATCTGAGACCGCCATATGCCCAGTTTCTGATGATACCCCCGTCACTTTGATTTGTAACTGGCTATAAGTATTATTTGTTGTTGATTCCCCTATTAGAGGCTGTCGCCGAATTTTCCTATTCAAGGAAGTGGCCCACCCTGTAACCACCTCCACCCCATATATTGTCATCGACGCCTCACCTTTCATTCTCGACATCCTTCATTTTCCATATACAACCTAACACGCTTGTCAATCAGTGCAGGAGCAGTGCTTTCCAACTGCTGTGAATATTTGACTTCTTCTTGTCGCATATTCTCACATTCTGCCGCACTGGTCAGACAACGAACGTCAGTCAACGTACACCATTGTGAACACGCCGTACATGCCAACCAGCGCCAGACAATGCACACTCGGTTTCACAGCCTTTAATACAGATATCTCAGACGTTCACCAACCGCTAACGTATGTTTTAGCCCTGCAGAAGCATTACACATGAACAACATGAACGATCACCACCAGGACCCCAAGACGGAAGTCGCGTCCCCCTTCAAGTGGTACGAGAAAGCCGAAGCAGACCTCCACGTCCACATTAGCTTAGAGGGAAAGTTCGACGGAGAAGAGGTGAAGAACTGGAAGGCTGTCCACGACGCCATGAGCAGAGACTGGCCCTATAGCCTTGATGAACTGAAGCAGCGATGGCAAGAGGTGCTCCTCCCTGACCTCCTGAAGACCCGAGAGAACGCGGCGCGATACAAGAAGGGTCCCGGTGACGACTTCCCTCGTCTTGTGAGCTTCGACAATGTACATGAGGATGACAATACTCATAGCCTCAATGCTTTCGCCTTGGAAATCATCAAACAAGCACAGGATGCCGCTCGTGCCATGGCCCCTTCGCCAGTCAAGCCTTTGTCGTTCTACGATGGCCCGTTGCTTGAGCCTAAAGTCTACGACCCTCTCGCTCCTGGTAAGTCGAGGGACGTCCCTCGACTTTTACCCCACGGGGTCGCCATCCACGGCCAACCCAAGGATGATGCAATTGCTAGCACCTCCAATATCCCCTTTAAGGTAAGGAACAGGAATGGGTAGCCTCCCGTTCATGCCACTCCTACTGACAAATCTCAGGTCGCGCAGGAGAACAATGCTGGCGCTAGTGCCAGTCCCATTACCCCCGGCGTCAATGACTTCCTGCACGCAATGGGCAATGGGCGCAGTAGCGACGCTGTGAACAGCTTTAAACATATGGCGATGAAGCTAGCACCAGCCGACCCTCCCAACCATGAGTTCGAGGCCCCTGCCCTTAAGCCCCTGAAAGGCAAGCGAAAGTTCGAGCGGTTTCCCAAGGCTGGTCCCCGGGATTCTGTCGTCGTTGCTGACATGCCTGGCTTGCCTGGCGACAACAACAGCCAAGCAGACTGGGCCCGCATCCGTAGCACCCTGGATGCCATCGAAGAGGGTGCCGAAGAGGAGCAGCCGCCTCTTCCCACAAACCTCCGCGGCTTCAATCGCACTGACCGCGAGGGGCACTCTTGCCAGCCAGCCGTCCGCTTCGGACCCCATTGGATAGATGACGATAACTACCAAGACGAAGGCTTCTTGCCTCTCAAATCCTGGGATGACGTCGGCGCTGTGCGCAGGGTCTTGGAGAAGGGAGACGAGGCCAACTCCGAGCTGTCGACTAGCACGATCGTTCATCTCGAGGGAAAGTCCACCGCTGTCCCGCAGATCGGTGTCCCCCGCGAGGAGATTGCCGACGACCACAGACTTACCCGCGAGTGCGCAGGCTGCCGCCAGGAATGCAGCGATACCGAAGAGGTTGACGGGGCCGCCGCCCTGGACGTCATAAGATCGCGGGCCCAGAACGTTCTGAAGCCCCCGAAGAACGAGGATGAGGCGTACGATACCCAGCTGCACAAGTTCGTTGGCGCTAGCGACAGCCTTACCGGCCTCCTCGCTGCGGCAGAGTACGTTGAACAGGCGGACACTCTCCGGGCCGGCTTCCCTGTCGAGGATGGCTACTCCACTTTTGAGGAGTACGAACCTGAAGATGAGGGCTCAGGTTATGAGGATGCTAAGAAGGCCGAGAGGGAGAAGGAGAAGAAGAGGGCGCACGTCAATGAGGTCTTCAAGGCGGCCTACAAGGCCTTCTACGAGGCCGACTCCTCCTAAGTCTGTCGCAAATTCAGGGACCTCGGTGAACATGGCGGGTAGTTGTGGACACATAACAGTGGGCCTTGAAGGATGAGAATTGCCCTCAAAGGTATTGAGAAGAGGACATTGGCTTTACAGTGCTGGATGTTTGAAGAGCCTTAGTATATGTTGTGGACCTTGGCTTTCATGGGCATTGAAAGGCGTTCAGGGGCGGTACCACCGTTGTGATACCCAATGATGACCCGTAACATTTTTGGTTCCGGAGGACGAAGAAAAGGGTATTAGGTTCCGGTTTTGCAATTGCCCGTACTTCAGATGTATGCTATGACGCATACCGCATCGGAAGCATACGATGGACAGCTTCAAGTGGATATCATGAAGGCATCCAGATTCAGAAGGACAAAGTGGACATACGGCCTTTAAAGCAGATATGATGCACATCGTACTTTGTAACAGTTCTACGAACACAAGACTAATCAGGGTTGCCTTCGCTATATGTTCCGCGGTCTTCCTACGTTGTCTAATGGCTGCATGGACCTCTGCAAACCCTACATTATGACTGGGCAGTTGCTCTTGTATATTGCGTCGCCCACCTCTGGCAGCTCTATGACTCTTAGAGGAAGGAATGAGACAAAGGATCCGCTTTACCTCGTGTCGAGGGCCCGCTTCAAACTCGTTATAAAGGCCAGGCCTCGATCTACGGTTCTGGAGCCCCCCACAAAACCCTTCATCCAGGTCTGTCCAAGCAGCAGCCTGGGGCTTACTGACTTACCTGGCCGGTAGGTCTCGACGCTAGCCACTTAGTCAGCGACTTCATCTACGAGACCTGCTGTGCATTGCCCTCACCTGGCCGTAGGGAGGAAACAGCGTGGACCCTTGACAGGCACTACGCCTACGGACGACGCCTGCTAGCTAGGTCTGTGTATGCAAAGGGATCCCTAGTAGAATCAGCGACCCTACTCTCTTTCATCTTCGGAGGCACTGGTTGCTAGTAACTGCCCGGGTTGTGCGGGTCCAATTCTTCGATCCTCTTTTTAGAATGGTGACCCCAGTGGCTACAACTTCTGGAAAGTAATTTCCGCTTACTTTAAAATCAGTCGGTTTCGCCCCAATTGGAAGCTCTGCTGAGTCTGTCCCTTGCACGAAGGAGATCAACAAAAAGTCCAGTATCTGCAAACGCGGCCAACTGGCCTTGCTTCACAGACGCGTAGTACTTCTGTTTCTTTTCGTGAACCAAAACCTCAACTCCAGGGCACAAATCAGTTCTATGGGGATCTTGGGAGGGGTAATACTCTGACATTATCATAATCAACAAAGCAAACCATCAAATGTTCTATTCAATGCTTCTATACATCATACCACTATTGATGCTGGGGAGGGTCGCTTTTGCCGGCTGCACGATCTATAGCTTCACTACCTGCGACGACAGTATTGTCCACTGGTACGGTCCCAATTCTGGCGAATTATGCGATCCGCTCGACTGTGGGGGGCCGAGCTCCTCCCAAGACTAACGTCCCCGGCTGCCCCCTTTACACAGGCACGGCCGTTCGAACGACGTCCTATCTCTCCTGCTGGACTCCCTCGGGCGCTGAGCTCTCGACTACCGCCGTCGGCAGCTCCGCCGGATCTTCGACAGGCGCTGTAGGGGCTGAAACAACTAGCGCCCTTCCGACCACGATGTCCACTCTCCTGTCGACACAAACAACTGTTGGAAGCAGCACTCCTTCGACTACACTGCCTGCCAGTTTGTTGACAACAGTCCCACCTAGTATTAATGGCATGCTCACCACGATTAGCACCTTTGCTCAGTCGACACCGACCGGTAACGCAGGATGTTATCTGCGTGGCTCACTGAAAGCTGTCGGGGGAGCTGCGATTGGTGTTATTGCTCTGGCTTAGGAGATACCTGGTCTGAAGCCTTTTGCACAAAGGGGATAAGGAATGGAACCAATAAGTAGTAATGCTAATGATTCAAATGTTTAAGCTAACACTGTCATTTCTAAATGTGCGAAGTGAGACGGTGAAATCAAGTGTTCTTGGACACACTACTGGATAACGGCTGTTTTGGGACGCCTAGACTCATGCCATGCTCCCGATAGAGAGCCCTGTTAACATGTGTTAAAGCGAAAAGTCCTCAGTAAAGCGTACATTCTCGTTAGCTCACTGTCCTAGATAGGACTAAGGGGAGTGAAAGTTACGTTAGCAGCGAACTTGAGCGAAACCTTAGGGGGGCTTAAGCCGCTATACTTGGGGGCCAGCCAGGGCGCTCTCTTTTCTGGTAGGCTAACTAACACCAGCCAGCCTCTTCCCTGAGGAGGATACCTATCTTCTCAACTACTGTTCACCTTTTCCCATCGATTGTGCCAGACTGACAGCGCAGTCGACCGTGATGCCTTCATTGATGGTGGCTGCCCTACTCCAGATGCCACGACTGCCGCCTCGTATAACCAATTGCAGAGGCTCGACAAGGCTTGTGCAAGCCGTGATTTGCAGTTACCCACTTGGTGAACAAAGAAACGTCGGTGGCATTTCTTAGGGTGAAGATGCATGCGGACTTCAACTAGCTCTCTTGACCCGAGTAATAAGAGGATAGGGTCTCATTACAGGCAGTGCTCCCTGGATAAGAAGGGAGTTCCCGGATATGAGACCCAATAACTTTACAATAAGCAATGGCAGTTGGCTGGCTGGCACTAGATGCGACGTGGAGAAACACAACTGCAAAGCCCTGTGAGGGCCAGAGAGTTTGTTGACATCATCTCTGTACACTAAGGCATACACCGGGCAGGCAATCATCAAGTCGGTGGTTAGAGCCGCCACGTGGCCGTCGTATTTTTCTGATTTGCCGTGGTTTATACATCATGCAGTTTTAACGTCCTACGATATTGTAGAATTGCTGGGAAGCCTAGAACACCTGGACATAATGTCACAGTTAGGCTGACCTTGAGGAATGGTTGCATAGGGTGTGGAAAGTGTAGATTGTCATGATTGATTCAGGGCTCCAGGGAGCAGAGGCTAGGAAGCTTTATATAGAGTGTGAGAGCCCCGGAATAACGTTGTTGCGGGGTGCGTACAGGATACAGGTGTTTGATGACCAAGCAATTTACCCCTATTTTGCGACACATAAATCAGTGACATGCAGAGAGGATCGGGAATATTGGCCTGACACTGCAGTACGTTAGGTCACACCGAGGCATAAGATATGCTCATTGACCAGAGTGTATGATGACTCAAGCAGGTTTGTTTGTCTTTTGCCGTTTTGTGATCGAGAAACTCTAGAAGACCACGGGTTCTAGAATGGATAGTTCCTGGATGCAGGCCTGGGTTGAGATATGACGTATGACTTAGCGTTACGCAGCATCACTATTTTTTCCCTCCTCTGTATGAGTAGCTTGTATGATTCCTTGCCCGGCTTCCAGGCTTCGGGTCTATCAGTCGCGACGGAATCGATTGATAACTGCTACTCTACTCAAGGTCGGTCGAAACATGACTAGACTTTTTTAACTCTCCGCACGAGGTGTTCCAATGGGAGACGAAGGCACTGTTACCTCCTTAATCTGGCTTCGTATATAAGAGAGCATCACAGACCCTAGTCCAGTTATGACGGGCTGGCTTCGTTCTTGGCTATGGCTCGTTGGGGTTCATTCATATCAGACGCCTCAGGGTCATTAATCAAGTGAAGCGCAACAATTGCATGTAACAACACTGTTTCGCTCTAAGTCTGTCACCGAAAAGCCATCCACTGCCTCGCCGCTCTCCGAGTTCTAAAGGTGTGGGCAGCGTACACTTCGCTCTTGTTCGACTTGGGCCATGCCACACCCGTTCCCATCGTCATGCAGGTGCATTCCGTTCCCCAAAACTATCTCGCTAAAACACAGCTGGCACAGCTGGCACAGCCGGCCCCGCACCGTCAGCGGCCCCCGCGATCATCGGCAGGCGTCGTTTGGCACAGCATACAAGCTCAGCAGTATGCACCCTTTCTTCCGCGGCGGGTCGAGCACGTACACCCCGCCGTAGCTGCTATCCCACTCGTCCTCATGGTCGCCGCCAAAAATTGGTGTTTCATGCATCTAGGCATCCGCCGTCAGTGAGCGGGGGAGCGGCTTCCTGCCGCCGCAGCCGGAATTGTTCTTCGCCCAGCTGGCTGACATGTAGACGGTGTATCCGTTCTTGCTGGCCTGGTTGACATGGCCTTACGTGTTGCCTGGGTCCAGCATGTATCCGGCTTTGCAGAAGCTCTCGACGATCTGCCGCGCCTCCTCGATGCCGAAGGTGGCATAGCCTTGGTCTCAGAGAAGCAGCCAGTGATGATCTCAGACGATGTGGTCATACACAAGGACGACGCGCACGAGATCCAGTAGTCTGTCACCGTGGAGGTGGTACAATCGCAGCCAAGATAGGTGCTGTATACTGTTGCTGTCAGAGAAAAGGGGTAAAGTACAGAGTGAAAGGCAGAAGAAGCAGCCTAGCTGGTAGTCTGTAGTATAGGTAATAGAATAGATGACCATTAACGTCTGCCTTTCCTAACTACTCGGGGCGAAGCCCCCCTATATATACACAAACCAGACCCACACCGGTGGGGCGCTGGGCCCTAGAAAGGGGGTTACACCTTGGCACCTGACAGTTGCGAACGGTCTCGTCGTGCAGACCGGGTGGCACTCGATGTTCGTCTGTTGCGCAGGTCTCCGTGGGGCTTGAGGTTGTTGTTGCGGTCTGGTCATCGTCATTGTTGTCGCCGTTGTAGCGCCCTGCTCCGACGCAGTTGCCACCACCCGTTTCTACGCCTCTACCTCCCCTTCCACCGCTACAACCGAGACCGATGCAATGTCTACCTCCAGCTCTCCCACCGCTCCGCAGTTGATCAGATAAAGCTTGCCGCACCCAACGCCGAGGTACATGGGCTGAGAGGGCGGACGAAGATTTGGATGGACGTTAGGTTGTCGCCCGGCGGTGGGCCGGGGGTGGGAGCAGTAGGGTAGGGCCCGTGGCTATAAGTCCACGTGATATCACGTGAAGTCTCTGTGAGAGTGACAGACGGTGGGATGATGCTGCTGCGACGGTGATGATACCCGAATTCCGTAAAGACTCGATGACATTCGGACACGCCTATGAGAGACCTCTGATAGGAGGGAGTGTGGTGATGTTGCAGAAAAGGGGTAGCCGGGTAGTCATCAAGGCTTAGGGCCCTGCAGGCACCCCCGAATGACGTTGTTCCGGGGCTCCCACACTATATATACAACTTTCCATCCACTGTTCCCTGGAGCCCTGAATCAATCATGACAGTCTACGCTTTCCGCACCTTATGCAACCTTTTCTCGCGATCCACCTAACTGCGACAGATGAGGACGACTGTGGTGGTAATAATATGGTTATGAGCCCCTGCGACGTCTCAGGCCATGTCTCCTCGACCGTCTCGGTCACTATCGGGAAGCTGTTGTTCCCATGGTCGAGAGCGTCTAGAGCGGCAGCACAAGTGTGCATCGGGGCTCGCAGAACGCCGTCGGGGTGGTCGAGCTCCAAATGGTGGCGTCGACCTAGACGACAGTGCCATCTCCACCTCCGCCGCCACCACCGCTACCACCAGGGCCGCGAGAAATGGACATAGGAGTCTGGGTCTACTCCAAAGGAGATATATCTTCGCCAATCCACTAGCCTCAACCACCTATGAACTCAACTCCGTGGCGTGTGATGGCTACAACGGTGTTGTGCGCTTGATTTTTGCCGTTTCTTTTCTCCCTCTCGTTTATTCCTAGAATTGGTTTGCAGTTAGTTACCTACTAGACTTGGTTGCACTCGCTCAGAGGCCCGTCTCCTCCGTCACGAGTCCGGTATGGCTGCGGCGACTGCGCTAATCCAAAATTGCCCTTGTACGTGACGACAGCAGAGTTCTACAATTCTTTTATGGTCGACGGCGCTGTCATCATTGCCGACAGGTGCAATTGCGTCGATGCGGCCATGGAGCGGAGGCTTGGACCCAACTGGAGAAGTTTACCAGACACCCAACTTGTTACACAGATCCAAAGTGTATGCTAACTAGCTCTTTCTTCTCCTTAACAAGAGACGAGGCGGCGCCAGCCCCAACCTTTCCCCCTCCCCTCCCTGCATGCCGGGAGTAGAACGGAGCCGTAAAGACTAATCATGTTGAAATAGTGGAGTAACGCCGCATGGCTGCAATGGGTAAGGTAGCCATCACTTTCCTTCTTTCCTATCGTCCCCCACTTCCATCCTGCGGCGGGAACAGGAATGCAGAGGAGGCGCATCTTCCTGGGTGTGGGAATTCAGAGGAATTCAAAGGAAATCAAATGATTTGGCCGAATTCGGCTATATAGCTGCATACGGCTATATAGGGGTTCCGAATTCGCCAGGAACAAAAGGATCACTTATCAAAGACTTCTTTGAAGCTTTGTTATATAAGATTCTTTTCTATTCGCATTAGGAAGGCGTCTAGATGTATATATAGGGGCTTAGCAACCTGTTGCTTAGCCCAAAGAAAATAATCACTAATCATCACGCATTAAGCCTGATTACCCCTATTCAGATATACACTGCTGCATTACATCAAGAGTCTACCCTACAGACTGCATGAGTCTACCCTATAAAGTTTCCCATACTAAATCGTCACGGGTAGCCTCCTCAATTCTGGAAGTCTCACACCTCGATGCTCAACACTGGGCCACTCGGAGAAGTCGCTAACGAGGAGAGTACATGTCAGAGTGAAGCTTGCACAACCAGGGGTAGCAATGTCGACAAGGTCTGGTACAGCATCCGTTCCTGGGTCGCCAACCGGGGACACACAGGGGATCATCTTCCAAGCCCTGATAAACAAGTAGGGCGGCAACCCGGTCATCGGGACATGGCGCTCCCGCATAACACTATCGTTGCCTGGCGACGCCAGAGGGTTATATGCTGTGCATTGCAGCCCCCTCGGTATCGCGCGGGCATATTTCCTGATCAACCACAAGGAGAAGCTTGGCTTGAAGACTATCAACAAGGTCGACATCTCCGTGCCTAACGCCCCTTAGAGTGTGTTGGGGGTAATTGTAACAGCACTTGTGGACGAGGCAAAGATCATGATATCGGTTTACCTGGAAAACGTCGAGGAAGCTCAAAGTCGATGTTAAGTAACGCGGAGCAGAGCGCCAAAATTTTGTGTGATCGTACAGCGCGAGATCTGGTGGCAGGGCAGTAATTAATTGAATCTAACTGGGTTTTCTCTGTTCAATTTTTGTGTGTTGTAGTGGTAACGAGTGGTTACGGGACAACTAGCAACGAAATATCTTCTCTTTCCATCGAGCTTTCTTTTCATTCGAAGTTCCGCCTCTCCCGGTTCTCTTTAATCATGTCCACGATAATGCCACGGTACTCGTCCTGCTTCAGTCCGCTGACGACGACAACTGTGACAACACCCTTGACGCCCATAACTGATGGACACCGCGCCTCCGTAGATAGCGTATCTGCTTGAATGCTCCCAGCTCATGCCGTATTCAGCCGGAACGCCTCCTCCTCGCCCTCGAACTTGCAGTGTAGGAACGACGTGCTGTAACCCCAGCAGATGACAGCGTTCCTCTTCCGTTGCACCCATATCTCATTGTCATGCATCACGCCGGAGCCCGTGACACACTGGAAGACCAGTTGCCCCCCTCAATCCATGCCCCAGGCCCCCTTTAAACCCATGCCCGAACTAAATAGCATACGGAGAACTACTGTGCCTCTAGACGTACTGGTTAAGTCCCAAGTCAAAGGTGTTCAACGCGAGGGCTCCCTACCTAGGTAGGTGGGTATGTATCTCTACAGTCAGGAGTACATACTGTCTGGGCTGGCGGGGCCAGTCGGGCTGTTCTTCATAGAATTAGATGCGATGTTAAGGTATCTTTGTGGCTCTGCTGCAAAGTCGTCGCTGCACCTCCTGGGCGCTTTGTCAAACATCCTGCGGGAGCACTACCCAAACATTTACATGAAAGGCCTGCCCGGCCCCGTATCGAATAGCATAGCCGACCCATCAACATGAAAGCAGGAACACAAAGGTTAGCCTCTCCGCCTCACGAACTAGGTAGTAAGTCCAATAAAACAGGTCTATGTAAATTTGAAATGATTGCTCCTGTGATATACTTAACCAGCAGCCTGGCTCCTTCGTCCTCGGTTCTTTCCCATCACCTGCTCCTTGCTCAATCTTTCCTCACCACCTCAAGCAATCTTCCAGTCCAGTGAATTAGGAGAGCACCCAATAACTTGCCTATTCTATCTATCCCCAGTTGATAGAAGAGTAGCAGACAGCTCATATTCTATCTTACTGGACATTCGCAGATTACAAAACAACATTCCTCCACCGAACGCTTTTTCCTCTTGGAATAAACTGGCCGTATTATCATGTATTGTACACGCACTGATCGTACCCGGGACTCCCCGTGCCAAATAATCCATACTCCGGCCACCACCATGTCCTATTCTCGAAAGGATTCGCTTTTGCAGCTTTCCAGATGGGAGAGAATCTGCGCCGTGCTCGGCCACTACCTCCAGAGGCGCGACCGTCTTCCGGAGCCTTTACACCAGATCTACGAGTCCCAAGAATGCCCTTGGACCGATCTCGAGAGCGAACTGGCGGCCAGGCTCACCGAACTGACGAGGTCGCAGTCCGCCTACCCCACAGAGGCTGATGCACTCGATCAGATTATCAGAGTCGACGTCGAACTGAATGGGTGGACAAAGGCATGGATACTCCGTGATCAGGAGATGCTACATCACTCGTTCTTCCGCATGGATGAAATCCTAAACTCCTTGAGTCCTGCCCGCCGTCATTTTTCACACGACCCAGCCAAAGACTACGATCATCTCAAGCCACATAATGAAAGACAGGCACTTGAGCTTTTGACGAGAGTTCATCACCGCCTTCGAGATATTCGTTGGTGTTACCAGTCTGGATACCCCCGCCCGCGCTGGTACAGCATGGTCACAACGGGAATTCGAAACCTCAGTTTGAAGATTAAATACATGGTGCGCGACATCCTCTACACATATGCTAGACATGTACCGGAGAAGCCAATTAAGAACTACTCCTACAACCGCCCTTGGATGGGAAATAACACACAGACTACCCTCTTGTCCAGACCACCCAAACCGACTTCGGATGAAGGTCGGAAGACGGAAATTGTGCCATCAACTCCCCGGGATATCCCAATCAACGGCTGGACCGCCATCAACAAGCCAAGGCCATCCCCTGCCACGATTAGCCCTACTTCGATTCCTGGTTCTGACTCCGACACGCCAACGTCAAAGAGACTGGAGCAAGAAGACACACCGCGCCGAAGATCTAACGCTGACAGGTCGGCTAGTTCTTCACACATGCCTTCAGCGAAGAAGCGCAAACGCGGCACGAGTGGTACAGCGAGCGAGGATCTGTCACCCGGCGAAAAACCGGTGAGAAAGGTTAACAAGAAGAGGGAACACGAAAAGGCGAAGGGAATCAAGATCATGGAGGACAATGACGAAGGCCGGACGGCAGCAAATCCATGCGAAAGATGCCTCAGGCGGGACAAAGGGCCGTGCATGGTACCCAAGGATCCCAAGGTCTCATCAACCTTCAAGTGCGGTTGCTGTATCCGCGACCAGCAGAGGTGCAGCCTCAACGCCCGGAACCCCGGATGCGACGATTACGACTGGGAGTACCGCTGGAAATGCATCGCCGAGATGGACGAGAAGGCGAGGAAACGCCGGAAACGGGAGGGACAGCATAATCCCGAAAAGGGCGTTCACGGTATTTTCCATGTCGTTACTCCTCGATCTAGTGGGTCCTCTTCATTGCACTTACGCCCTCTGTAGCACCAGCGGGGAACCAACCGAGTGCGACAGGGCAGGTTTCCTTTACCTTCATCCGTCCACCCTTTCCCAAGATCATCGAATTCTACCGAAGCAGCGAGGCCGGCCCCGAGGCGCAGTCCACGCTCCTCTCCTGCGTCCTAGGCGCCCAGAACGAAGTGTCATTTCGGCAGAGTAGCGTCATGGGGGTCACTTCTCGTTTATCCCAGGCCTAAGGGAGGGAGGCCCAGGCGCCAACTACCGTTGATTTTGGAAATACGAAGGTGCGTCAGCTCATCAGCGAGTTGAAACTGTTTTTTGTCGGTTGGAACACTCTGTCGGTTGAAATAGTTAGAGGTTAGTAAGAGTATCAACGAGTTCTTGTTCAACAAGCAGCAGGGTGCACGACTCGAGCGCGCGTATCGGATTTGGTATATGATATGACGTCCGTACTGGTTCCAGCAGGTGGATGCTAGCTGTCCAAATAGGGACTGTTCTCCCCCTATTTTCTGCTTTCACGCTAATGCACCGTGTGGCGTAGTGCTAGCGAACTGCGCGGTGGCGGTCTACGTAATGAGTTTCCATGTTCCGACATGATCTCTCTAAAGTAGTTGGCGCTCCGCTCTATTCTGATAGTGGTGCCAGCTGTAGATGGAGGGGCTCCAAACGTAGCGTAGATTGCCGTATAGTAAGTTACCCAAAATGGAAAGTATAGCCAGCGTCCGGTCGTTCCAAGATCCCCGCCGTCGCAAACTACTACCTATCAGCTGCAGCCACCCAATTCCCTACAGATGCGCAAAGCTTTAAAGCAATATGTCTCGCCCCTAAAGCCCCTCATCAGTCTAACCTTCTCGTGTCACGTATTCCCAAAGTAACCCCTTCAGAATGGAGAAACGAGCCGCGATACCAGTGTCGCTACCCCGCGACAACCCCACGCAGTCTTACTGGCAGGACCCGCCAGACGAGATCGCGAACCTACGCTCCACCGAGTTGCTTCCCAGGGAAGCGGACGTCGTCATCATCGGTAGCGGCATCACGGGGGTAGCGATAGCGTGGAACCTGCTGCAGAATGATCTAAAACGGGATATCGTGATGCTCGAGGCGCGACAGGCGTGCTCGGGCGCGACTGGGCGGAACGGTACGGAGAAACGCAACCTTAGTCATTTCGCGCGCGAACGAACTATCTGAGCTAATTTTGCACCTCGCCCCTAGGTGGACACACCAAGGCGGCCTCGTACCGCTCCTTCATACATAACATGCAGGAGCATGGAGTGGAGATGGCGAGTAAGATCGCCCGTCTCGAACTGGCCAACATTCGTGCCATGCATGCTTTTGCGCGCGAGCATGCTATCCCTTGTGATAGCCATCCGTGCGATACTGTTGATGTTGTCTACGATGCGGCGCAATGGGAGTTGGACATGCTCGCTCTGAAGGCGATGCGCGATGCGATGCCCGGTGATGATGCTTCCTTGTATACGACGCATACGCCGGAGGAGGTAAGGCAGAGGTTCTACTGTGGGAAAGGGGGCGAGGAGGGCGTTAGCGGTGGCATCAGCTACGAGGCGGGCAGCATTAGCGCGTATCGATTCGTCGTTGGCTTACTGAAGATGTGTCTGGAGAGAGGCTTGAAGCTCCAGACCAATACTCCTGCATTAGAGCTCAAAAGGTCAGACACCGGCAGCTGGAAAGTGGAGACCGAAAGGGGTTCGATAGTGGCGAATAAGCTGGTTTTGGCAACCAATGGATATACGGCGCACCTGGCGAAGAGGTTTCAGGGGGTTATTGTTCCGTTACGCGGCCATATCACCGCGCAGCGGCCGGGGCGGAACATGCCACGAGATGGTTTGCCTGTCAGTTACAGCTTCGTATACAAGAACGGATACGAGTACATGATTCCCAGGTCGAGGGGCTCCCGCTTCGAAGGGGATATCATTATCGGCGGGGGCATCGTCGCGGCACCGGATGACGGCATCGAGGAGTATGGCACGACGGACGACACCGTCCTCAACGAGACCATTAGTGGGTATCTGCATCAGAGCCTTCCTCGGTACTTCGGAGATAATTGGGGAGAAGATGACCCGAAAGGCCGCATACTTAACGAGTGGACGGGCATCATGGGCTATAGCGCCGACGGCTATCCCTTCGTCGGCGAGATGCCGGGCGAGACGGATATGTGGGCCTCATGCAGCTTCCAGGGACACGGGATGGTGACATGTTGGATGTGCGCAAAGGCTTTGGTGGCTATGATGGAAGAGAGAGATGACGAGGGGCTCAGGGCATGGTTTCCTGATCCGTTCAGGATCAGTGAGGATCGACTACGTTTGACATTCAAAGGAGACCATCTCTTTCGTGATGAAGATATGGGTTCTAGGTGATTCAACGGGAAGTCTCTAAGTAGGTTATTTGGTTTATTATTGCTAATTAGTAAGAGTGGATAACTTGCTTCGGACATCCGCAGTAAGGCATTCATTTATATCGACGCCATATGCGTGATATCGACGCACAGTAAACAGTTAACGCTACGCATTGAACCCTTAACAAGGGGCATTGTGCATTAAACAAAAATAAGAAACAATAAACAACGAACGGAACACTGCACCGTACAGGTAAGCAGAAACAGGCTTTAGGATCGTGCCAGCAGCTCTTACCTGGTAGGACCGTCGAGGTGAACCGAAACAAGGAACAGAAGGAAGATGGTGATGACCGGGTCAAGACGTCCACGCCGGACATCTGATCGGCTATCGTGGGCTCACCTTACACTACACTCAACCTGAAAGTGCCCAGAATATGGCGGAACATCGCACTTCGCCTTCTATCAGAGATTCTCGTGTCCGGGAGGAAAGCAGTACTCGCCAGGTTCCGATGGTTTACCACCCACTCGTAGTCGGGAACATTATAGGGCCGTCCAAATACGTCCCTGTACCACCGACAAGCCTCAACACGAGTCTCCAATGGAAGGACATCCCTGTTAGGTCCCCTGGATAAGACATAGGCAAGGACACCGAAACGTCTTGCACGAATCGCCCAGTCCAGTGCAGTTCTTCCCTGGACTAAGCAGTTGACATCGGGGTAACGATCCCTAATATGCGGGGACGCGTCTTCCATTAACATGGTGATGACGCGCCGGTACCCGAACCGAATTGCCATCACCAAAGGATCAGGACCGAACTCCTTACTGTCTGGCGCCCAAACGGCGCCTATTTCCAGCAGCCATTTTACGGTCTCCGGGGCGTCCCACCTGGCCGCATTCTGCAATAAGATACTTAGGACCTGTCCCGGTGTGTACCTCATCCCGTCTCGCTGACTAGTTAATACCCGGCCCATTTGAGCTGAGTGATCCAAAGCTTCGACGATTGCTCGCGTCAAGCCTAGATGTTGGTCCCATATCGCAATTGCAAAGATGTAACCGACGTCGTAGTGCGAGAACATGTCTTGGCGGATTTGCTCTCTCAAGAGAAACGCGGCATTTCTGTGTTTCTCTTGTTCTACGACGGCTTCGACCACGTTTACAGGGCCCCGCAGAGCAATGTCATGTTGAAAAAACCATGCTATCAGGGCTTCCTTGCCGTCTTGTCCGTAGGAGCAGACTGCGTAGAGGAGAGTTAGGGGCATCTGTTGAAGAGATCTCCTCTGCTGGTTGTCTGAGGGCCGGAGCGATATATCGTCCAAAACCGTTCGGACCGTATTCGCCAGGTTTGCCCGCAACGCCGTTGAGCAGTCTTCCGATATACGGGGGTCTAATCCTCCCGTAAAAACATCGAAAGAGTATCCGCGTCTCATCAAGGCGAGGAGAGAGTTCTCGATGCCACGGTGTACGTCTGAATACCAGGCGTGATTTCCTGCGTGACGCAGAGCGCAGCGTACTGCGTCATCACAAGTACGCGCCATCGGACCATTAGGGCCTACACATTCGCGATGTGTAACTCCCTCATACATACACCCATTCGGCCAATCTTGGTAAGACCAATATCTTATATCGGGATTGGCACCCAGTTGAAAAAGCATCTCAACGACGTCATGTCGTCCGTTCTGGATGGCTACATGTAACGGCGGGGAGTGCGAACTGTGTATGACGCCCCAGATTTGGTCGATGCTTTGCGCGTAAACATTCGTGTAAGCTTCGACGATCTGCCTTATGTTACCGACAGGAATCCCATTTTCGATAGCCCCAAGGAGGATGGGCCTGGGAGCTACCCCTTCAGGGGCCCTTTGCCAGCGGAGCTGAATTCTCGCGTCTTCCACATAGAGATGAAAAGTCTCTGTTAGGAAGTGCTGAGACCCCGCTCTGGCGAGGTTGACCTGCTCAGCTGGGCCCATGTTAGCAAGGATCTCTATCAACAACTCTTTGGGGATACGAACTATAGCTCCCTCTGCCGGTGATGACGACGGTGAAGACGAAGATGATCGTCGGGATGGTGGCGACGGTGGCTGTGATGGCGCCGGTGGTGACGGTGACAGCGATGATGATGACGATGAAGACGACGACGATAGCGGGGGTGGTGGCGGCGCATGAGCAGGAGCAGGGGCAGTAGATGGTGGTAGTGGCGGCGATGGCGATGGTGAAGGGGTAGGAGAAGGAGAGTGAGGGGGTGGTGATGGTGAACGAAGGCGTCCCTGACTTTCATCGGCGTCCTGACCAGACTGCCGGCTGTTTTCCTGAGTCGAGAGCTCAACAGCACGCTTGCGTCTAGATCGAGGTTTCCACTCCCTCTGCAGAGGCGAAGGAACGCGAGGGAGACCTAATTTTACCCTCGCTTCCTCCAACTCGCGTTGCTTTTCTATAGCCCTCCTCTCTTTCGCGATTCCACGGCCGGAATCCTTCAACTCCTGCTTACCTGTGCGAAGCGACATATTATGTGTTCCCGCTATCAGTTTGGTTCGTTTGATTCTTAACGAGAGAGTGACTCACAGAGACCTTTGGAGCTGTTGGTTTGTTTCTCTTGACGTTTCATGAGGGCAGCGAAAGCTTGTGAATGTCTGTCCAGTCATCTTCTGGGAAGAGCAGGAGCTGACGCAGAATTTATACACTGTAGAAACAGCCGCTCGAACAGAGGTCTGTAGTGTAATGTACGATTACACCTGCTGGTACGGATATACAATGCTATTGTTTATTTACAAAGACTGACTTCGGTGTTTACGCCCGTGGTCCCAGGAGTTTCTTCGTTTAATATTGACACGGGGACTTCAGCATAAAAAAGGGACAGAATACTGTGACAACAAAGAGACCCCGAAGACAAGAAAGCGGCTGTTTTCGGAAACGGGGAAGGAGAAGGTGAATCAAATAAAGGAGTATGCCGGAAAAGAGATTTGGAAACCTTCCAAGTAAGATCTTGATATTCTGTCCTCTTTCGGGGTCGAAAACCGCTGGAGATTCTGGCGTCTGGATTAGCGATATCCATTGATCTCGACGCTGTACCATGGCAGACCTGCAGGGAATAGCCGAAGCACGCAAGGAAGTTCGCGATTACTTTAGCAGGAAGTACGGAATACATTTCATCAAGTCTGTCGGAGAGGGCGGTCATGGGGTAAGCATCAATTGCAGTCCTAATCATTCTCCCTAATCTACGGGGCAACTTCAGTTATTGCAAATTTTCAAATCATACGTCACTCTCAAGATGCAGTCTCTACCTTCCAAGCTCAACCAATCCTACTCCAGCCTCGTTTACCATGTTGAGTCATACACTGCACATTTCCCCGACTCCGGGCGTGAACTAACGAGTGATTAAGGGGACGGCGCTATTTTTTGAAGAGGCCAAGAATCGAAATCTAGTTGTTAAGTTCTCTCTTTCGAGGACAGAAGATAGCCACCTCCTCAACGAACTCCAATGGATTCCACGTTTTCATAAGCTGGAGCATTTCATTCAGATCATTACCCTCGAGACAACTCCTACGGATCCTGGCGAACGACAACCCGTACCACCCAGGCGACCCACAATGGTCCTCGAATACCTCCCCCATGGCAATTTGTGGGAATTTGGGGAAAGGTTTCGCAAGTCCGGACGACATATACCCAATAGGCTCCTCTGGAGAATTTGCCTTTGTTGTAGGTGTTCCACCCCCACAAGATAGTCTCGCAAGATAACCGAGTGGCCAGTGACACGTATGTGCTGCGGAATGGCCTATTATAACAATTTAAAAGTAACAAACCCTAACGGTGGACCGATACGGGAGACTGTGGTAGCCGGCAGAACGGCGAGTAGACTCGCACAACTGTCAATGAAGGGAGAAAACATCCTGGTGGGAGATATTACCCCCAGCGACATTCCGGAGCACAACATAACTCCATTAACAAAGGTGAATAGCCCAAAACATATTAACCATCTGTCCCAAAAGCGAAGCCGCTATTGCGTGGTCTGCAATAGCGTTATATATACCCACGACACCATCATAGTTTATTGAACGCTGACGAACGTTAGATTATTGACTTCGGTCGGGGAGAGCTGATAAAGCAAGTAGGACCTCGCTGGCAGGATTCCAACTCTGGGGTTCAGGAAAACCTTTGGGGCGTTGGAAGGGTACGTTCGGAAACTTAAGCCATTCAGCCTGTTTCGCTAATGGAATGTAGATCATGCAGGATCTCGCTTGCAATATGAACCCTAGGACATACAACCCCAATAAGAAGGATACGCTTAGGGTACAGATCAAATACGAGGACGGAAGTAAAGCCTTTATAGACACCGACGCATCAGAAGAGCTCGCTCGGACTGCCAGGGCCGACCCGTATTTACAGAACCTTATTTACAGGCTTATGGCAATCAGAGAAAGAGATGTCCCAGGTCTAGCCGAAGTCTTAGAAATTTGCGAGAAGGCCGTGGCGACCAAAGTCCCGACGGACTATGCACCACCGGGCTATGATAACCCCCTCGAGACAGATCAGGCCATTACCACAATGTTTCAACGTGTCATACTGGATGCCGGCGAAGAGCTACAGGAAGTAGAAGACATCATGGAAGGGTTTGGGCGCTTGCTTGGCTAGCCCCTGACATCTGTGGTGGGTGGTGCTGGGGAGGTTCTACATCTTTTAATGTCTAGTAATGGCGGATTCCCTAATGAGCGCTTATGTGTCAGGTGCTAAAGTCGGGATACCGTGGAACCTTCTGGACAGGGGTCTTACGGCTATATATAGGGGGCTTCTTCCCCTAGATATTTAGGAAGGACAGACGTTAATGGTCATCTCTATTGCTATCTAACAGCTAGTTTCCTGCCTTTCACTCTGTGCTACCATTTCCCCTGATATTTATGTATAATGCCGTCCACTATGCCTACATCAGTACCTCGATTAGCATTCCTTTCCCCTCCTTGACCACCCTCAAATTTACATGCTGAAGCGCCTCCTTAGGATCCCCCACAGTTGTAGCTCGCATACCCTTTTTTCACACCTCCGCGTTCGCGGACGTGTTTCCCCAACCGACATCTGACCCCGCCGCTGCCTCCGCTAAAGCAGCATAGTTGGGCGTCGGGCGGAATGAGACGTTGATTTCGTCATCAGACGCGGAGGTACTAAGACCAGTTGGGTAGACGAGTTCCGTGGAGTTACGAGGAGCCTTCCAGCCTAAAGACTAGTGCGTAAGTGGAATTGCCATATGACATAATGCGGCGCGACTTACCCCCGTTATTCAGAACAATTGTCAGAATTGGTATCTCGTACTTGCTTGCGACCCATAGGGCGCTAGACGGCGCCGCGCACATGAAACTTCCATCACCAACTATGTGGCACACGAGGCTCTGCTGGCGTCCTTCCCCTTTCTCTAGGTCTGCTAGCGTCATCTTGACGCCCAGCGCCGCACCATTGCTCCACCCGTTACCCGTTCCACCACAGTTGATCCAGCTTCCCGGCCGACTAGGCTGTAACTGATCGGAAAGTATCTGAGCAGCTGTAACGGCTTTGATGACAAAAAGTCCTTAAGTCCGGGAGCGACGTTTTCAAAAGGTTACCGATATTATATGCATCTAGCGCTTCTTTATTACCTAGACGAAGCTAAAAAGCAATATTGGCGAAACGAGCCTTATGGACTTCCTTACGAACATTTTTACGAGTTGTATATTTGGGGTTTCGGAATGTTTCTTTAAGTAAGGCGGTCGCCCTTGATATAATTGACCAATTGTTTAAGTACAATAAAGCTATCCGCTTTTTAGCGTCCGTAGGCAGGGAAGAAAAAAACCGGGATTTGTCGGTTTAGGGGATCGCAGTCTACGTAATATATTTTGGCACTTTTCGGAGGCGGGTTACGAGACAGGATCCAGGGGACGTCGCAGTCAAGCAAAAGATCATGTCGGTCTCTCGGGTGCAGTTTGAAACTTAGGCGGAAGCTTTCGGAAGCGATATGGGAGAAGGGGATGTACATGTCACTACCGCCCGTATCATGGACGCGTATACCGGGAATAAGATCCGCCAGAGCGACGAAAAACTCTGGGGTTCGACGATCGCGGCCGGAATATCCTGTTGTGATGAGCGGGCGTTCGGCTTGAACGAGCGCTGTAGAGATCGCGAATAGCATCATCTGGAAGCGCGCTTGGGCCGATAGGCACCCATTGCTCTTGTTTCAGTGAATACGGCTGAATCTCCTCAGCTAAAACCTCTCGTGCGATCGCAACATATACTGGGCCCTTGGGCGTGCTATTTGCGAATTGAAGCGCACGTCCAATGGTCTGCTTGATATTTAGCCCGGTGCGAACTTCGCCTGTATACCTACAATACTGTCGCACAATGGCTTTTTGATCGGGGGCTTCTTGCAGCCAGTGCATATACTCTGTCCGGGATCCAGGAAGCTTTCCAGACTCCGTATACGGGCATAAGCCAGCGAAGATAAAGACTGGAGCGCGGCCGGCGCTTGCGTTATGGACACCTTGACCGAGAGTCTAAGAAATGTAATGCGACTGCAGGACAGAAGGTGAGGTTACCCTGCAGGAAGCAATGAGGTTACCCTGAAAGGATTAGTATGTAAATCAGCGCAGGGTAGGCTCAATCAAGAAAGGATGAATTCTCAAGGTGTGTCGCAGAAGTGTAAATTAATGATTATTAAAGTTATGGACTTCTAACAATAACGAGGAAAAAGCAGGGCTTTTTATATTCGTGAATAACAGCTTATTAAGCAGGTTATTCACTTATTAATCCATTATTTCCATTATTAATCAAAGGGTGGATAATGGAAATATCTGGAAGGTTATAGAAATTTGTATGCCCCTTTTTGCCACCTCCAATAAGGGTGGACCCACTTTTCCCGGAGGGGACCTCCGGATTCCTAAAGCCCCCCTTAAGGTGTATATATTCGTAAATATATATAGCTTATATAATAGGAATTCGGTAAATAATTCGATATATATATATATCTACATCCACTTTAAAAGCGTATACAGGTGGTTCGATATATAGCATCTACGTCCACCTTTATAAGTTATAAGTGGTTCGATTTATAATATCTACGTCCACTTTTATAGGTTATACAAGTAGTAAAACCGTCGCGGTAAGACATCCACTTATTATTATTATATACTGATAATATTAAGCTTAGAAATCAAGTTATCTAATGTAGCCTTATCTAATAGTTTTATTAATATATCAGCGAGTTGCTCTTTAGTATATATATGATATATAGCTGCTTTCTTTTCTTCTATAGCCTGACGGGTAAAATAATATTATATATCTATATGCTTCGACCGTTTATGATATTCAGGATTTTCTGATAATTTCTTTGCAGCCTCGTTATCAACTAAAACTCCTAGGAGCTTAGCCTTATAACCTAGGTTTAAATAATCGTTTAGATAATAAAACATATTACTTAGATATATAGCTTCTTTTATAGCGTCCCTTAAAGCTATATATTCGGCTTCACAGGTGCTTAAAGCTACTGTTTTCTGTAACTGAAAAGTCCAGCTAATAAGGTTATTAACCCGTATATCTCCTAGGTATATTATATAGCCAGAAGTTGATTTTCGGCTATTTATATCATTATCCCAATCTAAATCGGTGTATATCTTTAATTTAAGATCACCGTTACAGTTATATAACAGTCCTTTATCGGGGTATTTTAATAAATAACCCCAGATTTTATTTAATTCTTTAAAGTGATCTGAGCTAGGATTTGACATAAATCTAGCGCATATACAGACCGCAAAAGTTATATCAGGTCTAGTTTTCAAGGCTAGATATAATAAAGAACCGATTTGCTTTTGATACGAATTTGTATCTTCTTTTAAAGCAGTTGTTTTATTTTTAACCAATTTGATTCTACTGGTTAAAGGGATATTTCCTAGTTTTATATTAAGATTATTTCTGATGTTATATTTATTCAAAAGCTTCTCGGTATATTTTGTTTGGTGTATTTTTATCGTTTTATTTTCACGATTTATTTCTATTTCATTACTTAAATAGGTAGTAACTGGACCTATTCGGTCTAGCTTTATAACTTTAGATAATTCGTTTGCTAATAAATCTATACTTTAATAGACGGATTTATCATAAGTATATCGTCCACATGACAGATAATTATAATTATGGTTTCTTTATTTATAAATATACCTTTATCGTATGGAAACGTAATAAATCCATGTTTTATCAGTATACTGGCTAGGTATTTGTACCAAAGCCTAGGTAACTGCTTTAAACCGTATAAAGCTTTATTTAATCTAGCCACCTTATTTCGATATCGGGCGTCTAGATAGAACCCTTTAGGCAACCGTATATATATCTCTGCATCTATATCAGAGTGAACAAAAACGTTCTGAACGTTAAATTGTATAATATACCAGCCCTTATTAACAGCTATTATTAATAATAAATGCCAGGTTTCTGGTCTAGCTGTTGTTGAAAAGGTTTTTAGGTAATCTATACCTAGCTGTTGATTAAAGCCTTGTACGATAAATCTAGCTTTAAATCTAACGTCCTTTTTTTTATTAACTACCCAGTTGGCTTTAATAAATTTTATATCCGTTATAGGTTTGGATTTAAATAACCAACGGGTCCCTATAACCTTTTTACCTGGTAGTAAGTCGGTTATAGTATATGTATTTTGACGTTCTAATTCTGTTATTTCAGCCTAACAGGCTGCTAGTTAGGAATCCTTATTAACACTTAATATAGCTTGTTTAAAAGTGTTGGGTTCCGTTATTGAAGTTGTTAATACAAAATCAGCTTTACCCTTTCTTTTAAGGGCTAATAACTGATTCGATAATAACGTATCTTCGACTGTATATAAGATACTATCTATATTTACTTTAATACAGTCTTCAACTAGCTCATTATCGTTATTGTTATTTTCTATTCGTTGCCTTTTATTTCTACTATTATTATCGGCGGATATATTGTTATTAAGTCGTTTCTTCGACCTTGAAAACGACTACGTGATCGTTAATATGGGGGTTGATATATTGGCTGGGTTATTACCCCTATTTCTAGCTGCTGTTATAGCTGCTCTAGTGGCATATCTCCGTTCTGGATTTTCCACACTTCTATAATCAACATTCTCAGCTAAATCAGCTGGCAGGCTGTTATTTACAGCTGGTATCTGTTAATTTCCAGCTGATATCGGCTGATTTAAGCCGACTGCCCCCCTATTTTGATTATAAAGGTGTCGATTTAAAGCTAGGTCACCTAAAGGTTTCAGGTAACTTTCTTCAGTTATATCTTCAGTATCTAACGTTTCTGAAGCTTCTAAAGCTTCTTCAAGGCTATATATATCTTTCGGTAGCTCTTTTGAACCAAAGTTATTAGGGCGTAATATATCCCCTTCTTCAGCCCTCATTGCAGCCCCCTTTATAGCCGAATTACTTATAAAGTGATTTTCGAGTATATTGACGTCACGGGACCATACGGGACGCTTATGTATCATATCCCATACTTTATAATGGTTATTTTGGGTACCATAACCTATAATTACCCCTTTATTAGTACGGGGGTTAAGCTTGTGCTTGTATTTATTAGTGTTATAATACACTATAGATCCCCACGTACATATATGATTTATATACGGCTTATAGCCATAATAAACTTCAAAAGGCATTTTATAGCCTAGGGATTTATGGGGTATACGGTTATATATATATACCGCAGCTAATATAGCTTCACCCCATAAGTATTGGGGTAACCCTGATTTAATTAAAAACGCCCTAACTTTATTTAATAAAGTAAGGTTTATTCGTTCGATTAAACCATTAAGTTCTTTGGTATATACTGGAATTATATGGTATAATATACCGTATTTATTTAGGTATACTTCAAAACGGTTATTAATATATTTAGTCCCGTTGTCGCTAAAGAACTCTTTTATTCGGTTATCAGTCTAATTTTCAGCCTGTAGCTTGAAGCTGTTAAAAACTTTTAAAGCTTTTAATTTCGAAATTAATAACTTAACTTTAAAGTATCTGCTTAATTTATCAAGGAAGGTTATATAATATTTATGCTTGTTATATGTATTTGGCAGTAGACCGCCTATATCACTATGGATTCTTTTATTGATGTTATATTCCTTATTATTATTGGATACTTTATATATACTTCGATTAGCTTTAGCTTAAAAACATACTTTACACTTCCAGCTTTTGAAATATATAAAGTCCTATTTGGGGACCTTTATGTTATTTCTGATTAGGAATTTAACCAAGGGTTTGGAAGATATATGACCTAGTCTGTTATGCCAGGTTATTAGCTGGTTATTATCTACAGCTTTATTATTCAGGGCTAATATAATCCCTGATTTTTCTGTATTATATTCAGCTTAAAAGGGTATATAATATAGTCCTTCCTTATAATATCCTTTTGTTATTAGCTGAAATATAACTTTGTCGAAAAGCTTTATACTGATATCTTTATTTATCAAGGTATATACGCTTTTTAAACGGCTTATAAAAAGTAGGTGTAAACTTAATTCGGGGATATAATGGACCCCTTTTATTATATGATTTCGGCTTAAATATATGCATTTAAATCTTAAATCACCAACCCCTTTTACTTAAAAAGTATTAGCTTTACCCCATTTTACGGTTTTATTTATTCGCTTTAGGTTAAAAAGAAAGTTTTTATTAGTTACGGTATAAAGTATAGCACCATTATCAGCTATAAGATAAATTATATTGCTATTATTTCCTTCCATACTTTTTAATTTCAAATAAACTAATCGTTCATTAATTATATTCAAAAAGTTATATAGCAAGTTATCATGGGGTTAACTTACGTCAGGCTTGTTATTATCCATATTTATATCTATACCCCCTTTAGGGGTTGGGCAGGTATATGGTTCCTGGAAAAACAGGTCTTTTAAATCGTCCAAAACTAAATTTAAACGTTCCTTGCCCGAATTAACAACTTTCGAAGCCGTTTTTTGGATTATATTAACCTGTTGGTTTTCATCATCGGTATCGATAAGTTGACCTATAAAAGCGGACTCCCTGGTCTCCCTTTCTTCACGTTTCGAAAAAGTAGGGGTTAATTTTCCCCCTTCCTTTCCCTCTTTCTTTCCTTCTTTCTTCCCTTTCTGCTTCCCTCGGCCTGGATTCTTCTTTACCTTATTAGTAGGATTTTTCCAGTTCGACGGAGCCTTATCAGGATGAAGGAAGTAGCAGTCCTTATCTGTATAACCGATAATTTTGCAATAAGAACAGCGTTTGTTATTGTTCTTATTTTTGTTTTTCCAGTTGTTTTTAACCCCCTTAAGGGCTAACAATTGCTCCTTATTTTTCTGACCTCTAGCTTCGTCGATTAACGATACAAAAAGTGTTTCAAAGGTATAGGATTTAAAATCCCTGCGGAACGATTAGGTTATATTTTGAACGAAAGGTTTAAAATCGTCTGATAGTATATTTAGAACCTACCCTATAATTATCTTATCGGGCAGTTCTAGCATTTTCGACTTTAACTTATTAGTTAAAAACTTGACCTTATTGATATATTTTTCCATACTGTTAAAGTCTTGATATGTTAAGTTGAAAAATTCCTTTATAATAAGGAATTCAGTTGTAAAGCTTTCGGGCCTATATTAAGCATGTAGGGCTTTTTAGGCTTTTTTGCTGCTGGTGATGGTCTTTATATGATGTAAAGGACCAGGTTTATACAGTAGTTATATGGTAGCTAGGGCGCTATCATTTTCGGCTTGGGATAAATTATTCCTTATATCCGAAGTTATAGCATAATAAAGTTTTTTTTTATAAGTGTAACTTTGGTCCGAATAGACCAAAGTTCAAGGTTCTCGCTGCCCTTAAGCAGATAAGGCTTAGTGGAGATACCCATGATTATGAAGAATTCGAAGAACGAATTCGAATAGGATGAATATTGGAAAAGCTATATAGACTCTTCCGAATGGGTAGGTAGGGGTGGTCTAATGAAGCTGCAAATTTGGCAGCAGGTAGAGGTGATTTCGGCAATCTTCAGAGTGAAGAAATGGTGGAAATCGGTAAAGGTTTGGCTGAGTTATGGAGGAGTGAAGAAGTAGTTGTTGTTGGCGGAAGCTATCAGCCGGGGCTCATAACCTTTAAGAAATGTAATGCGACTGCAGGACAGAAGGTGAGGTTACCCTGCAGGAAGCAATGAGGTTACCCTGAAAGGATTAGTATGTGAATCAGCGCAGGGTAGGCTCAATCAAGA
>QJOA01000704.1:0-33171 GCA_004155915.1 Monosporascus sp. CRB-9-2 | reverse complement strand
TAACTGTTTTTTAATTAAAATTCCCTTACTTTTTAAACTTTCTAATTTTGAAATAATATTGCATAAAAATTAAAAGGTACGCCCGTATTATAATAACTCGGTTTTTTTAAAATATAATTTTTATAACGAACCGCATATTAAATTATAACCTATTTTATTTTATTTTTAAAATACGAAAAATAAATTATAACCTCGAAACATTATAATTAAATAAAAAGAGTTAAAGATTTACGTTCTCCGTTTTAATTAAAACGTTTACGAGATTGCTGTTTAGTAATACGGTTAAGCATAATAAATAAAATAATCTAAAAGTAATATATATATATAAAAAGTTATTTATTAAATAAATGTAATAAATAAATTATCTTTAAAAGCTAAAAATTTCAAAAAGAAAAAAGTCGTATTATAATTAATTAAGCTTTGTTTATTAAGAAACGATTAAAAATTAAATAGAATATTTCCGACAATAAAATTTAAATTACGTAATATAAATCCGAACGAATCTTAAAATCCAAAAAGATGTCTATATTTAAAAAATATAAATTCGAAAACATTTCCGAATTTATAAAAGTCCTATTTACTTATAGAATATAAATCTGAAAAAATAAACGGATTCAAACGGATTTTAATTAAAATATATAGGTTTATTATTTTAATAATTTAAATAATACTAGCTTAAAATATAATTTGGTTATTTAAATTATCTACGGTTATCTACTATTACTAAACGTAATTATCACTTTATTACTTCAATTCTTACAATACTATTACTAACATAAACCTTACAACTAGGTTTAATAGTTAATTAAGCCTATAGCCGTTATAATCGGGCCTTTAAGGTCGTTAAAATAACTTTATATATAAAACTAAATTTCGCATAATTAAATTTTAAATCTTGTTTTTTAACCTTAATAGCTAGATTTATTTTCCTTTATTTAATATTTTATTTTATATTATTAATTTAAAAAATAGATAATTAAATATAAATAATAAAAATATTTACAAAATAGATTCGCTTACTGGTTTAAACCGTTTAATAATATAGCACGTTATTATAATTTTGTTTTAAATAAATCGTCTTAACGATTACTCATTATAATATTTATTAATTATTATATTATATTTAACAGTTTCATATTTAAATTAATTTTTATTTTTTATTTAATTTAAAATCAAATACGGTTTTTTTTTTAAGTTTTACACTAATAATAACGTATCAAACAAGCAAGTTACGCGGATAAACAAATTACGCGGTTGTTAGCACCTTACAATAACAAATTTAAATAACTTAACAACAATATAACGTATTAATTCAAATTAATTGGACTTTTTTTCGCTAAACGTTTTTATAACTTCTTTATAAATACGCGTATGATATCCGCGCTTGCCGTAAATATTATATTTCCGTTCTTTAATTTTAACCTGTTTACGACAACCCCCTTTAGCTGCTAATAACTGTAATTTTTTTACCACTCCTTTTATTGAACTAAAAGAATTTATTCCTTTTATATAATAAATATTTCTCCTTTTTACAAATCTTTATTTTTGGTTTTATAACGCTTATTTAAAATATAATCCGTTTTGCGTAATTAAACTCTTTTCTTTAAAAGAAGCGGCTTTATATAATCTTTTATTACAAGATTAACCGAGTTAAGTATTTTTATTAATAAATTACCTTAATAATTTTTAATCATTTTTTTATAAATATTATCCATATTTTATTATTTTACGGAAACTTTTAGAGATTTCCGTAAAAAATAAAATAGAACCGGCGGAAATTAATAAAGAAACGATTAACGGAAGTATAATTAAAAAAACTTTTAATTCGGAAAAAACGTTATTAAAATCGAATAAAACAAAAATAATTTTCGCGAATTTAAATTTAATGTTATTAAACGTTATAATGATTTGGAACGCGTTATAAAAGCCGGCAAGAAAATCTTTTTCAGTAATATAGATATAATGGCGTTATATTAAATCTTTTATATATAGCAAATAAACGCGTTTTAAAATAAAAAATAAAATACGTTAAAAGATTAAACGAAAAATATACGGTTATATAAAACGTAATAATATTATAATTTACGTAATATCTTTCGAATTTTATTTAATAATAATTTTCGTAATCGTCGAGAATGAAAAAAACTTTTAAATTTTTTATATGCGTTTAAATATGCTTATTAAAATATTAAATTTATTAATTAACTATTATTATCTAATACAATTTCTTAATCGATTATTAATAATAAATTATTACTCTATCAAAACCTAAAATAATCTTTCCCCGTTATAATAATAAATAACGCTCTAATTAAGTCTAAAAAATTAATAATTTAGATAATTATAACTTATTTGTTAATTTTTTATTATGCTTATTTCAATATTTTACGCTTTTTATCATTAATAATTATTATATTCGTTATTATAAAAAGCTTTATTAAAAATATAGTTTCGTTAAAATTATAAATTCTTTTTTTACGATACTATATTCTACAGTTATAAGCTAAATAAATTCGAATTATTTTCGAAATATATTAAAATTCTGGGATAAAACCCGGTAATAATCAATTTGTCGACTTAAACGCGTTTAAAGCTTATATTATAGTTTTAACAGAATTCGACGACTATATAACTCCACCTTATTTTATAACGCGTTATTTAAGTAATATATTAGCTATATCTTTAATGTATTAAAGCCGGACAAAAAACATTCGCATATCGAAATCGAAAATACGGTCGATAGTAAATTTCTTTTCAGTCGCCGTTAATTTTCGCGAATTAGGTACGGTATCGGGTTAAGCAAATTTGTTATTATGTCGAGATTTTAAAGTAAAAGGTATAACCGTATATATAGAACCAAATTCAATATAAAAAAGTTTAAAACCTTTTTTTTTAACTTAAGCAGCTAAATTTATTCTTACATTTTTTTGTAAACCGTTCTATAAAGGTAGTATTAGGAAATAAATAATTAAAGTTAAATAATAAAAAAGCTGCAAAAGTTGCGTAACTTGCTTATCCGCGCAGCTGGCTTATTTAAAACGTTAATAATTTTATTTCGATTAATAAAATAATTATTATAACGTAAACTTAAATTTTGTTTTAATCGATTATATTAGTTATAAAAACGGCGTTATTTTAAATATTTAATAAATTTTTGCCGTTAAATTATAACGTTATTATTTTAATACCGATTAAGTATAATATAATTTAATTTGTTATTTTATATTATATTTTATTACAGTTTAGGTTAAATCTTATACGTTTAAATAGTGTAAATAATATATCGGGTTACGTATTAATTAAAACGTATGAAATAAACCCGATTTCTTTTAATATTTATTAATTAATTTTAAGTAAGTTAGGTTAAAATTTGATAATAATTTATTTTTATTATACCTACTTTTTAAAAAAGTATTTATATATTTTTAAAAAAAATATAGATTAATGAATTTATTTATAAAATCGTATTAAAATAATAAATTTTTTTATTCGGTTTCTTTTTAATTATTTCGATATCAAAATATTCTTATAAGTTTGTATTTTTTGTAAAGGTATACCGTTTTTATACTTATTATATTAATTAGTTAATAAGGCCTTAATTTTAATTACGATCTACCGTAATAATATTATTTATTAAAAAAAAAGTAAAATAATAAGGATCGTAAGCAACAAAATTAACTTTTAAATTCTTTAAAATATAAATACAATCCTTTTATTCTAATAAAAGTAATATTTTTAATATATATATTTTTTTTAAATAGAAATATTTTTACATATATTTTGTAAAGTAAATTTGTGTTAACGGAAGCGTTTACAGTATTATATTATATAAATTTTAACTTAAACCTTATTATAATAATAATTAAAGTTCGAAATGATTTTTTGAAGAATATAAATACGTATATATTATTATAAATCTTTTTAAATTATTAATCGCTTTATATAATAAAACGGGCTGTATATTTTTAAAATTAATTATTTTTATTAAATTTATAAATATATCTTTATATATATATTAATTTTCTTTAAAATTATATCTTTTATGACTTTAAAATACACTTTTTCGACTTGTATTTTAAATATTCTTTTAAAAAATATATATATTTAACTTTTTATACTTTTGCAGTAATAACGATAGATTTTGTTTATATACCTAGCTTGATTACCAAGATACTATACGGACTATCATTTTAAAACTTTTTTAATTAAAGTAACCTATATTTTAAATTCTTATTGTTTTTAAATTTTCGTGATTTACCGGCCGCTTATTATGTGTATTTATAAAATAGAACATTTATTCTGTATTAAACGCGGTCTTTTATACTTTATCGTGAGATTTAATAATACTTTTATTTTTTACCTTTACCTTAAATTAAATAATAAAATAAAAATATAATGTTATTTTTATTTTTTTCCCATTGGCATGATTGTCGTAATAATTACTGAAATAAACATTAATCATAATAATATTTAAATATAACGATCGTATAAAAAATTAATTTTATATAAATAGGTTTATTTCTTTTTATTCTGAACGCTTTTTTCGACATTTTTATTAGTTTAAAGTTATTACTTTCTTTTAATAAATAAATTAAATAATTCTTAAATTAAATAAATATTTCTAGTCTTGACGTAATCTTTGTAATTCATTATAACGGCTATGAGTTTAACTAACTACTGAACCTAGTCGTATAATTTATGTTAGCAGTAATATTGTAGGATTTTAATTTATAAAGTAATAATTACGTTTAGTAATAATATATAACTGTAAGTAATTTAGGTAATTAAATATTATTATAAGCTGGTATTATTTAAATTATAAAAATAATAAGCGTATATATTTTATTTTTAGTTTAAAGTATTTAAGCGGCTTAAATCTTTAACCCCGTTAAACTTTTAAATTCTTTTCTTCATTTAAATGGTTTAAAGCGTTACACATTTTGAATTTTTGAAGTTAATTACTTAAATTAAGATTTTTTATCGAAAATGTATTATATATTCTTTTATCGTTTAGTAATAAATTAAATATTTTAATTATAATACGATTATTATTTCATAAAATTTTGGTTCTTAGAGATTATTTATTTATTATATTTATTTAATAAATACCTCTTTTTTAATTCTTATTTTGTTTTATAACTTCAGTGTTAAATTTAATTTAATTAAGAAACGACGATTAGTTTATAAGTATTATAATGTGTCAATTTTATTGTAACGAATTGACCGATTTAAATTTAATATTTTCTTTAATATTTTTCATTTTCGTAATAAACCCGAAAATAAAATATATAAAGATTACATTAATTTTAAGAAAGATTTTCCTTATATTAACTATAATTAAATTTATAACTCTTTTAGGTTCTTAATATTTAAATATTGAAATTTTTTAAACGAAAAAAAAAGATTAAAACTCGAAAGAAAGTAAACGTAAAAGGTTTTCCGTTTAACTATGAATAAATTTAACCCTTTTTAAAAATAACGAAAAGTTTTATACCGTCGTAAAATTAAAATATTATGTTAAGAAATTCAAGGTTCGAACATAAAATAATTAAAAACTACAATAGCCGCATTTATATAACTTATCTTGTTTACTGATTAGTTATATTAACTATTTTTTTATTATTAATTTCTTTCGGTACTAGCTTTTAAAAGTTAAAGACTATCGTTATAATTGTTTTTAGTTTTTATATTATCGTATAATATGTTCTTATTTTTCGGAATTATAGTAAATAATTAAGTTCTTTTGAAAAGAAAAAAAGATTATTTTTATAGATCCCGGTTATATTCCGTATAAAGTTAAAGGTAAATCGCGTTTATATTTTAATTAGCTTTAAAATATTTTAAACTTGTAAAAAAAGTTCTTTTTATTGTTTTTTAAAACTGACGCTTATCGACTTTTACGATTTCGGTGACATATCTACTAAGGTTTATAGTTCTATTTATATTTTATTATTTTGTTCTTAATATATTTCGTGAATCTGTAATGAACTATTTTAATTATAATATCGTTTTTATTATTTTTATAATCCGCTTTAATAAAAAGGCTTTTAAATATTTTAATATATTTAACTGATAATTCTTTATCAAATTTTCTAATCTTGAAGAACTTCGTTTAATATTATCGAATTAATTCATAATGCCTTTAATATAATAAGTTATTACGCTAAAAATATTATCCGAAAAACTATTTAATTTCTAAAATCGGAGGTATATTTTAACTTTAGTAAAAAATATTGAAATTTTATTTTTCGTATTATAAATGTTAAATATTTTAATTTCAATTTTAATAATTATTACAATTAATATTTCGCCTTTAAGCTAATTTTTAAATTATTGAATTTTATTTAAAGGTATTAAAGAATTAAAAGTTGAATATTATTAAAGATTTAACGATATTATTAAATAAAAGTTTATAATATATAACGATTATAAATTTAATAAATTATTTAACTTAATTATACGGTTTTTTTATTAATAATAAATAACTTTAAAGATTTTAAACAATTAATAACTATTACGAATGAATATTATTTGAATTATAGTAATATTAAACGTATATATTTTCCTTAACTTAAAGTATTTAAACGGCTTAAACTTTTAAATCCATTAAGCATTTTAAATTATTTTCTTAACTTAAACGACTTAAGGCGCCAAACGTGTAAAGCCTTTTGGGCCGGTTCCGTAATCTAAGACTCTTTATTAGAAATATACTATACGTTCTTCGATAATTTAGCAATAAGCTAAATTTTTTAATTATAATAATATTTAATAAAAATATTGTATTTTTCTATTAAGGCTCGAGTAAATAACTAGTTTAATTTAAAAAAAAACATCTTATAATAGATAATATAGTGGTTAATATTTAATGCCTTGATATAAGTTAATTATTTTCGTATAACGTAAATTATTTTAATCGGAGGTTTTATATAATATGCGGTATAATAGAAAAATATTTTAAATTCTTTATTAGAAGTTTGTTTTACGAAATATTACTAAAAATTAGAAACTTTAGAAAAGGTTCGGAATTGTAAGTAATGGAATTTTTATAAAGCTTTTCGCCTGGAATCCTTTATAAGATAGAAAATTTCGAATAATTTAAGATTCGTTAAAATTAAAATTTGTTGCGAGATTTTTCTTACAAGGTTTTGTTTTATTTCAAATATATTGTAAAAAACTGTACCTTATCCGATATAACCCTTATACGAGACTTTGTTATTAAAAAGCCTTACAAAATAAAGATCTTATAAAATATAAAATCTTTTACAGAATTTTGTTTACAAATATTTTATAAGTTTTTTTCAAAATTTATACTTTAAGTTCGGTATAAAAATATGATTTAGGAAATTATAGCTTTCAGTAAAAGTTATAATTTGCTTTATTTCTTTTTACTTTTTTAATTTTAATTAAAACTTTAATAATGAAAAAACCATTATTTAAAAGAGGTTAATTTTAGAATAGTGTTTTAAAAAGTAACTAAAAATTTACCTTTTACAGAATTTAAACTTTAAGTTTAACTTTGGACATTTATTATCTTTATATTTGGAATGTTATAAGTAAAGAACTTGGCTCATTGCCAGACGGTCGAAGGACGTATAGAACATCTACGATAAAAGTCTTTCCTCACGTAACCGGTTCGAAAGGACTTTAAAAAAAAGGGTTTAGTACTTCGAGCCAATCAAATAAAAGAAACAGCTCGACGGGCTCGACAGAACTCGATTACTATAAATAAATTAAACTAGTTTGAATATTTCGAACTAAAATTTATATATATATTATTTTTTTAAATTTAAATAATACCAGTTTATAATATAATATAGTTACTAAGAGTAATTACGGTTATTTACTATTAGTAAACGTAATTATTACCTTATTACTAAAAACCTCGCGATATTATTACTAATATAAACTGTACGACTAGGTTTAATAGTTGGTTATGCCTATAGCCGTTATATAGAAATATAATTTAATCTAATCATAGCGGATAGATTGTAATAATGTAATAGATATCGTGTTTTTATTTCGAATATCATTGATTAGGTATTATAGGAGCTTACAAAATCGATGTCACCCCTGTTACATTAAAATAAAATCTGGGCACAGACCATTTAAGCCATTTTAGCCCTTTCACTTTGCGTCTTTCTCGTACTAGGTACTTTAACAGGTCGTTACTTTATTCTTAGATGAAATACAGTGTCATTTTCCGATTTGAAAACTGTTATTGACCTACTGATTTAGAACTTAGAGAGTACAAAAACCGCGCCAAAGAAGCGTTAAGAAACGAAGCTAGATTTTGCCTCACTAAAGTCAGGCTCTATTTTTGAGGCTGGGGCTACGCCGTGGCTAGAGCCTTCGGCTTTAAAAGTACCTGCAACGGTTAAATATATCGACTAAACTTTATTAAGAAGACTCTTTATAAAAATAACAAAACCTTAAAAATAAGGCTTAAGAGCTTAATATAAAAATTTTCCCTTTATTTTCACAGGTTCGTACAAATTATTAAAAATTATTAAAACGAAATTTTTTAATATAGTTTTAATTTAACGTTACTTATTTTATAATTACGAAAAATTAATATAAAATTAAATGTTTATTTCCTTATATATATATAATTCTAATTAAAACAAAGTGATTATTATTAATTAAATTATATAACTAAAATTCTATTAAAAGTAAATAGTAATTATATATCTCTATTCGGCTAATATAATAATAATATAACCTTACGAATTAAAATAATGTTATAGAAAACTTAAAATCGTTTATAATAAATGCAAAAATATTTTTTCTTCTTAATTAGCTAAATACGCAAAATATATTAAATAATTTAAGGTAAATAGTTTAATTTTTCGAAAACCTAATTTTTTAAAACGAAAACTTTACTTTTATTCGATAATTTTACTGGGTTTTTAATAATATAAACGTTATTAACTTATATATTAACGTTAAATATAACTAATAACCTTATAAGAACTTTATACCGTTAGTTTATTCGTTTTATATTAAATATTAAATTTAATAAATAAGGTCTTCTTTTATAAAAATGAAATCGATATAATATATAATCTACTTTTCGAAAAGTTTAACATTATTTCTAATATTAAAATAAGCTTTAGAAAACTTTTAATTATTTAAATAGTTTTTTAATAACCGATTTGATTAATATTTAAATCATATTATTAATAAAATTAACCGAAACATAACGGGTTTTTATATTAACAATATTATATTTTACTTTTATTTTAGTATTTGCAGATACGAAAATCATAATCCAAAGACATTCCAACGAATAATTATTAAAAAATATAAATATATTATTTTCAATTTTAAATAAATATTAAACGATTAAATTTAAGCTGCTATCAAAAATTCTATTTTCGAAAGACGATATGCCTTAATTATTATTAATAAAATATATTTATTTTCGAAAACAAAAAGATTTTCGACTTAAATTTATTTATATCCGGAACCTATGTTCTAAACCTTCTTTTATATATATTAATTTACGTATATTATCATTATTAATACCGTTATAAAAAAGAAAATCGCGAAGTATAGCGGCTTTTATAAAGCCGGCAATTTATTAAAATATATTTATAAAGCAAAAATCGGGCTGTTTAATATTAATCGCCTTAAAATTAATATTATTATATTTTCATATTTAAAAATCAACGTTCGAATTAAATATATTTAAATTTATTAATAATTAATATATCTGAGTTATAAAATATCAACTTTAAAATTTAATGCGATAACTTACGTATTATTATTAAAACTATTATTGATATAGATAATAAAGCGAAAATTATAAATATCCGTAATTATTCGTTTAAAATCTCAATAAATCGAAAATATTTATCGAAAGTTATAAAAAAAAAACGATTAAATTTTATACTGCCGAAATGTCTTACGACAGCCAAACTGGCGTAAATAGTAAATTAAAACAGTTTCAAAATTCTATCGGTATTATAATATTTATCGTCGTTTTTAAATTAAATATAAATATTCCGGATATCGATCGAATAATATAATAAAAAATCTCGAAAGCTTTTTCGTTAAAAGATTTATAATAACGATTCGGTTAAACTGTCCGCGGTTATAAGCGATTAAATATAATTAGTTGCGGATAAGTTATAATATTTATACCATATTAAACGTTTGATAAGTATAAAACCGAACCGTTTACTGTAAAAAAGGTTAAATTAACGAAAAGGATTTGGGTCCGACGGGTTAAAAATCGTATTATTTTTAAAAATATAAAAATTATAATAAAAATCGACGTAATTAATTTTGATAATAAGGAAAATAATACTTAATTTAGCGTGAATAATTCCGATTAAAACGAAAGAATTATTAAATTTTAATTTTAATTTTTCTTTATTTAAAATAATATTTATAAATTTTCGAAAAAAAAGTAATTTTAATTTACGGTTCGGACGAAAATAAAGCTTTAATAATATACGCTATATAACGGTAACTATATTTATAAAACGATTTTAATATATTTAAAAAGAAATAAGGTTATTATATTAAAAAAAAGCCGTAAGAATTTTATTCCGGTTCAACTTTTTTATAATTTATGCATTTTTAATTTTATTTATATCTCCAAACCTTAAAATTCGAAAATATGTATATGGAAGTAATTAAAAACCGGTTCATTAAAAAGAGTTACTTAAAAAATAATAAAATCCTAATATAAATAACGAACGAACGAATTATTTTGGTATAGTTTCTTCCGTTAGGCGGTAACGGAACAGAATAAATATTTATTTTTATTAAACTTAAATAATTTTTATTTAATACGTTTCCGAATAAATTAAACGACATTAAAATTCTTTATTCGGTTTAGAAAGTAATCGAATTAATTAAAGCGGTTGTCGGATTTAATGAGTAATAATATTAGGACGTTTTTTAAGATTACATTTTATTTACGTTATATTTAATTTACAAAAAAAAAAAACGTATTTTTTTAATAAAATATACAGGCGACCTTGCGTATATAACGGAACTCGCGTAATTTAAAATAACGGTATTATATTTTATATTTTGGATTAATTTATCTAAATTATTAACTGTTATCGAGTTATAAGTTCGGTAAATATCGAAAGAATTTCCGAAATTACGGTAAACGGCGTCCGATCTTAATTAAAGTATATTATATATAACTGTTCGGTCTAAATTAATAAGTAAATATTTAAATGTAATTTTAATAATTTAAATATTAATTAAGTATATAGTTTATACGTTTTTGTAATTCGAAGTTATAACTTTAATTATCGTAATATCCGTAACCGTATATATCGTTTGTAACGTATTAAAAAATTTAATTAAACATCCTTTACATTTTTATTATTTATATTATCGGCTTTAAATCCGTTATTTCTTAACCTTCTTAATTTATTAAACCTACCTTTATTATTATACCTATATCTATATAATTCGTTTACTTTTATATCGATATCGAATTTATCGGTATTAACAAAACGTAATTATACGTAACTTAATATTAAAAATAATATATCGGAAAATAAACCCGAAATAACGGTTCTTGCCGAAGTTAAAAAATCGAACGTTAAAAATAAACAGGGTTTATCTGACGAAAATAATAATTAAAATATGAAGTTAAAAATTAAAAAACGTAATTTGATTAATTTTAATCAAGGCGGATAACGAAAAATGCACTCGGTTTCAAGGTAAGGTTATAATTGTAACGCGCAATAATATAAATTTTCGCGTAATATTAATTAAGATTAATAATTAAGAAGATATTAAAAGGTTAAATTATTTTCAGCTTTTTAAATTAAATCTTAATTAAGTTTTATAACGTTATATATTTATCTAAGTCGTTATAAATAAAATATAATCAAGGTTAAAACGTACGTTATAACCTTTTACAATTTTTAACGATATATCTTTAAGTTCGCTAAAGTACGAGACGTTATGTGTATATTTCGCCAGTTTACCTAAGTTCTTGCGGAATATTAGCGTCGTTTAAAAGTTCGAAAAGATATCCGCTTTATATTAAAATAATTTTATCGCGCGAAAAAGTCATTAACTAACATTATTGAAATTATTACTATAATTTTTATTTATTATATTTATTATTTTTATTAATTTTAAATTGGTTAAATATTATATATATATTAATTTAATTTAAGCGGAATTAATTATATTTATTAATAAATATATAATAAACTCTTTAAATTAAAAAGTATAACGATATTTATATTATATATTTTAAATTATAATTTATCGCAATTATCAATCAATGTTCCTTTAATTTATAACCGTTAAACTAATCTATAACGCTGAATTAAATTTTTTTTAGATATTATTTTCCGATCTTTTTTATCGAATTTATCGTATTAACTTTTAAAATATTTTTATTTTTTTAACCCTTAAAATATCTTAATTCAGATCAATTAATTAGTAATAAAAATTTATTATACGAGTAAAGAAATAATATCGATAATTTGTCGCTGATATCGGAAAGGCCATTCTTTCGTTATATATATAATTATTCCCGTATCCGTCTTTTTTAAATACTAACTTGAAATACTTAAAATTCCGATTTTATCATAAATCCGAAACTTTTATGCTTTATAATTTTATTTTCTTAACGAAAACTTTTTCCGATTCCGGTTTATTCGAAATAATTAATTTAAAATTTTAATCAATATTTTCCAGGGTTTATTATGTAATTTATTACGTTTCTTTTAAAAATATTCATAGTTTTATATCGTTACGGGCCAATAATTTTCCCGAAAATCTAAAAATATTATTTATCGATAAATATGCTGTTTTAAAACTTATTAATATTTTGACCTGCAACTTTTAAAACTAAATTCTTTAACGTAAAGGACGTATAAAGGTATAAAGTTTTTATTATTTAATATTACTCCTTTTCTTTTTTAACGTGACTAAAGCCCCGAATAAATTTCAAATTTCTTTTATTTTAAAACCCTATATTTATATAACAAAAGTTAGATAATTTAAATAACCACCAAAATCTTCGGTATTAGCACCAAATATACCACGGTACTTAAAAATCTAATCTTTAAACATAATTATTTGCTCGGCAACTAATTACTTATAATTACAAACTTTTCTTGCGCTTAATATTGGAAAAATAACGTTTATATAATATATAATATATAATATATTACGGTGTTATACTCTTAATCGTAATTACGAAATTATTATATTCTTAATAGTATTTATATTATATAAATTATTACTAATTATAAACATTCGGGAATATTAAACGGCCCGAATTATACGAACTTTTAAAAAATAAATACCGGTTAAATTTATAATAAAGAAAGAATTATTTCGGGATTTTAAAAACTTACTATTTAATAATTTATATTTTCTATTTCCTTAACTTTATTATTATGTTCTGGTATAATAAAGAAACGTATAAAACTTTATATTATTTTATAATTTTAGTCAAATTTAATAGACACAAAAATTAAAAATTATTTAAAAATATAAAAATAGTTTTTATTAACGTTTTAAAAATTATACATATACAACCGAAACCCCTAAGTAATTATTTAAATCCTATTTCCATATTATCGTTAATAAAATATACGTTAAAAAGTATATAACGATAAACAAACCACGTTTTTAATCATATTCTAATAAGCTTAACTTTATTAAAGCCGTTTGATACTAAGACTTTATCGAAAACTTATCTAACAACATTTGAAATAATTTGTTAATTAATATAAAATCTAAAAAAAGAGTTTATAAAACTAAAATTAACCTAAAAGATTAACCACCGTAATTAATATAAACCGCATCGAATAACAACCTGGCAGCATTTACATCTTTATATACGTCCTAATCTTTTACTAAATCGCTATATAACTTTCGAACGCAATTACCGTACTCTACTTTACTAAACGGCGGTAATACTATTTTAAAAACTACAAATATTAAATGCCAGAAAATAAATATTTATACATAAATAAACTAGGAATATTATAAGATTACCAACGATATCCCTAACTAATTAAAACGAAAAATAAAAACTAACAAAGTAAAATATATAAAAGTTTATAATATATTAACGAAATCTACGGATTGCAAACAGATTATAAAAAAAACCCAAAAGCAATTAATATAATTAAAATTAAAAATTAAAATTAAATAATTATAAATTTAGAAATAATTAAATTTATATAAATAATTAAATTTTAACTCGAACTAATATTACCTTTTTTATAATAAAATAATAATTTATGAAAAGAAATTAATAATCGTATACAAATTAAAGAAAACTTTCTTTTATTATAAGTTACTTAATATAATTTATAAAATTCTTTTAATTATATATATATCGAATAAATTTGTTACAATTACTTAATAAACAATTAATATTATTTACTTGAGCAAAAACTCACTATTATTTTATATACTTTATAATATCGCAAAATATAAACGACCTTAACGATTACTTAAAAAGGGCGTTTTTAAATCCTGCTTATAATATATCCCAAATAAACTCGAAGAAATTTAAAGTTCCGATTAAATAAGTTAAATTTGCTAATAATATCCCCGATAAGCAACCTGTCTTTAATAAACAGCCTGGCTTTAATAAACAATCTAACTTTAATAAATAATCTAAACCCGATAAATAATTCAATCCTAATAAACAACTAATTTTAATAAACAACTTACCTTTAATGAACAGCCTGCTTTTAATAAATAATTCACTATTAATAAATAACCTTAAAAATAAATAATAAAATTCTAATCTAAAAAGTAATTAAAATAGTTACCGGAATAATCCGTAATATAACATAACTTACGGCTTTGTTTTAACTAAAACAGCTTTATACTAACCAAATAATAATCGTCGAAAAATACGATATTTATATAAACTCTAAATATTAATAATACCGTTCGGGTTATTTTTATTAATAACGCTTAAAAAAATAATATATATATTATAGCAAATTATATCGGCCTTATTAATTATTAAATTACTAAATAAATTACCAACTTTGAATTAATTACGGCTTTTACTATTTAATAAAAAGAATATATAAATTAAGCATTTTATAAAAGATATAAAACAGGTTTATAACTTTATAAACCGGGCTAGTTAACAAAAAGAAATATATATTATATAGCCGTTTTATAAATATTACAATTTAGGACATTATATAAACAATGAAAATGCAAATTGTATATAAAAAAGTGACGAAAAATATTTATATAGAGTTTTAAAATATAAAACGTTATTATACGATCCGAATAAAATTTTTTAAAAAAACTTAAACCCGGATATAACGCCTAAAACGAAAATAATCTTAAACTTTTATAATGTAAAAAAGGTTATTAATGTATAAATTATAATAATACGTAAAGGAATACAAAACCGGTCGAAAAAGCTTTAAAAAGATACGCAAAAATATTAATTAATAAATTAATTATTAGTAAAGTATATAAATTAATATAAAATTTTATTGTCGACAGTTGGTGTTTCTAGGTGCTGCAGACTGATGGGCTTTGTTCAGGTTAGGCAGCAGAATGCTGTCTGGGACAACCTTTATCTATTGATAATCTTTGATTACCTAATCGTATATATAAGGGCGATTGTCTACGGATTAGATTTGTCCTTTCTTAGAACTTAGAGAACCAATCTAGAACAATTACGCCAGATTCCTGTATTTGATTACTGTAACTATTAATATAACAATATCTTTTGGTTAATTAATAACCGTAGTACGTTATACGAAATAATTAATTGCAAATTAAAAGCTAAATTAATTAAAAAAGAAAAGAAATTAAAAAAGCCGTTTAATTAACGACTTAAAAAAAGTTAAATAATAATTAACGATAATAATAAATATACGAACGAAGATCTTTTTTTCTTTATTTTTTTCGGATTAAATTTTTTTAATAAGGTGAAATAAAAATACGAAATATCCTTAATAGGAAACGTTTTATTACTTTAATAACCGTTAAAAACCCTTATTTAAAATAATAATTTAAAACCGACTTAAATAAACTTTATACGTTCCTAAATAATGATATAAATAATATTAACGTAACGTTAAGGCGCGAAAAAGAGATATTAGTAGATCGAAAATAATATTAAAACATTAAAGCTTTAAAGCAAAAGTATAACGATACAATAAAATAGATAAATAATATAATAATATAATTATTCAATACGTTTTAATATAAAACGTAAAACTTTAAAAGTTCGCGTAATATAAATATATAATCAAAAACGTTATAAAACGTTCCGTTTAAACTTAAGGCGAATACTTTTAAGAAAGTACTTATCGTATTAAAAAGCGATAAAAAAATTAGCCCCTTAAAAAAAGGCGAAAGAAAATTTAGAAAGTAATTTATTAAAAAATTTAACCTTCCGAAAAAACAAACCGAAAAAAAAGGATAAAGTTATTAAAGTTACTTAAAGAAAAGGGAGTAGTATATAGAAACCTTAATAATTTAAACATTTTCTTATTTTTATTTTCTTTTCCGAATTTTTTAAGGGGTTTTCGAAAAAGAAAAAAAGATTGTTACAGTTCCTTTAATACTTTATCCAGCATTACTAGCTTAAATAACTTTAACGAATTAAGTATCCCTTTAAAAAAACGGAAAAATGATTTTAAAAAATTTAATAACGATTTCAAATTTCGTTAAAAACGGTTCGACTTTTTTAGATGAAAAAGATTATTTATTAGGTTAAGTTAATCAAAAGTTATAAGGTAACGCCTTTAATTTTGCCCTTAAAAAATTCCCTGTAAAAACGGTATAAAATTAAAGCAAATTAATTAATTGCATTTAACGAAAGCTATTATTAAAACTTGTAGGAAAGTACCTTTTAAGTTAATTATAAGTATTAAAAAAGAAATAAAAATATTAAGGACTTTACGAAAGATTTATGTAGCGATAGATAAGGCCCGACAAAGGTTTTTTTAAAAAGAGTTTAGCAAGATTATATATAACGGACCATACCATTAAACGGGCCAAACCAGTAAACGGACTAAAAATTCATATCTCGCAAAAATCAATCTAAATTACTTAACCACAATACTTTAAATCGATTCCAATTAATCGAATACTTTTTTGCTAACTATCTTTATAACTTTTAAATAAATATACGCATTATATTAAGGCCTATTACGGACGCTATATTACTATTCCTTCTTGTTAATCTTCCTGTAACCGCCTAATTTTACTAGTTATTAATAATAATTCTTTATTATAACCTTTTTATTAACTAAAAGAATTTATTTATTTTATATAATAAGTATTTATCTTTTAAAAAAAACGTTCATTTTAATCGTATAATTATATAAGTTTCGAGTTATTACGAAATTAAGCCCGATACGCTTTATTATACGCCCTGCTATACGCTTTATAAAACGCCTCGTACGGACCCCCCTTACCCCTTAACGCGCTTTTAACGTATTTTTAACGCATCTTATAATACATTTTCCGACGTATATTTTTAACGTATTAAAGCCGGACAAAAAATGCTCGCGTATTTAAGTTAAAATTCGGTCGAAAATAATTATTTAATCGGTCGGTTTTAGGTCGTACGAAATAGAGCTAATATTAAGTTAAAAATATTAAGAAATAATCGGTCGCGGACGGGCTAAAAAAAAGAAATAATAAAATAATAGCCATAACAAGCTTTAATATAATACCCACATTTATTAAAAAACTATAAATACCTTTTGCGAAAAATAATACGATTAATTGAAATTGATTTAATATATTATAGTTAAATTATTTAAATTAATTATTATAAGGTATATGATTTTGGTCCGCTTATTAGTTTAGTCCGTTTAATGGTGTAGCACGTTAATAAAGAAGATTTTATATAATTTATTATCAAGTTTTGGAAGTTATTTTAAGAAATAAAATGCTATAGCATAAAGTTTAAAACCATAAAGCATAGTACGATATTTTTTATCGCTATAAAGAACCGCGTTAGTAACTGGTATAAAACGATGTAATTAATTCTGCGGCAAACGGATTATTCTTTTTAGTAACTAATTAACGATAAAAAAAAAACGAAAAGTTTTATAACGTTTAAGGAAATAAGGATAAGGAAAATAATAATAATTTTTAAAATAATAAGCCCGTATAAAATAAAAACGAAAAGTTATTTTATTTTAACTGTAGTAAATACGGACATTTAACGAATAATTACTTTAAGCTATAAAAGAAAAGAACGGCAAAAGGAAGAAAAGAAAGCAAGGCCAGCGTTAAAGGAATAATAATAACCAAAGCAATAATTTTCGTAATATCCGTAGCGGTAAATAAGGCGAAAAGCAATTTATTTTTAAAACTCTAGAAAATTTGTACCGTGCCAGCGGAAAAGTATTTAACGTTTATATTAACGAATAATAGCTTTAAAACCTGGTATGGTAATATATAAAACGTTTTAAAAAGCTAATCACCCGGAAGTAACAGTTATAAAAAAATGACAGACCTAAAGCTATAAAGGCCGACTGCCTTAAAGGTTTAATAATTGAAAACTTTAAAACGATCGGTATAAATAATGCTAATAGAATGTTTTAGAAAATAACTATAACGGCTAAATACTTTAAAGCTATAACGGTTAAACGCCTTAAAGTAATTATTATTAAAAGCTTTATATTTTTATACGTTTATTTATTTATAAGAAACGATAAAAATAAGTTATTTTGGAATTTAAAAGTAAACGTTAAAATTATAAATAATATTTTAAACTTCGAAAAAAATACAGTGATAAATATTATATTAAAGGGCATTAATATTATAATAGGTATAAGATTTATAGCTGTTACCTTCGTCAGGATAATAAAATAACCTTTAAAAGGTTTACGTAAAAAGAAACAAAATTATCGTAAAATATACGTTATATATTAACGACTTTCCTTTAAAAGTATTTTTTAGAAAAATATATTATAAAAAGGAAAGTTACTTAAATAGGAACACCTTAATGAACCCTAACAGGTTCTAGTTAATAATAATTAACGTACTTTAAAAAGGTTTTTTTTATAGTTTTATAAAAAGTTAAAGCTTATTATTTAAATACCGAAATTTTGTAAATAATAAAAATTATTAATAAGGATACGTACTGGGGTAGGTATTTGATAAGGATAACGGTAACCTAAAAAGGGTGTTTATCAACGCTTTTAAGAATAGAAAAGTTCGTATAACGGACGAAAAAAAAAATTTATCCTTTAATATCGCCATCTCTGCCATTTTAATATAGAACAATTATTTTAGACTATTAAAATGTTTACGTAAATAAACCTAGATTTTAACGAAGTAAAAGAGTTTTTTATATAATATATAACGAGAAAAGGCTACGGAAATTTTTATTTATAAATATTTAACGATAGGGACAGTACGGTATAATATAGGCTTAGTTAAACTCGTTAGCATTAAAAATGATAATTATTTTAGTTTTATTCTAAACGATTTGTTACGTTTTAAAAAATATTATTTATTTAAAATTGAAAATGAGATATAATAAAACTTATACGGTTATATTATTTAAATAACTAAACGTTTAAAAACGATCTTTTTTATTATAAAAGTTTAAAATAAGAAGATAAAAACTTGTACTTACATAACGATAAAAAATTCGATATAAGTATAATCGAGAAGTTTTGCGGAATTAAAGATATTAAATTAATAATTTCCATCTCCTATAATTAATATTAAAATAAAATTACGGAAAAGGGTAACCAATTTTTACAAAACAAAACTTATACGATTTTAACCTAAATAAAGATTTCGATATACTCTAAAATTCAATAATAGAAGTTATAACATATATAATTAACAGAATAAAATAATTTATAATAAAAACTATAATATTAATTAGATATTTTAAAAATTTGTTTACATTTAGGAAATTATATAAACTTAATAATAATTATTTTCGAATTATCGGCAGTAGGTATATAATCTTTATTAATAAGAATTATAAAATTATATTAAAAAACCAATAACTTATAAAACAAAAAATATATTATTAAATTATTAAAGAATATATAATTATAAGGTATAGTTATTAAACAACGGTAAACTATTTATAATATTATATATTATAATTTATAAAAACTTTTAAAAAAATAAGAAACCCTTTTAATTTTAAAAATATTATTCGATCGTTTTCATAAGCCGCATAAAAACGTTTAAAATACTATCAAAGGTAAAAGGCTATCGGAATGAAAAATAAAGACGATAACGTCATATCGGAAAATGATACGAACTAAGAAATTCAATAAATTAAACGTAAAGAAAACGCCCGAAGAAAATAATCCTGAAGTTATATATCTTAAAAACCTTAAATAAGGTTCCTAAGTTAATGTATAAACTAAAGCTGGCTTTAACTTAAAAAGGCGATAAGAGCTTATATACTTTCTATTTCGTCCTAAACGTCGACGATAACGACTTTTTTAAAAATTACGGAAACGCCGATCCGGTTATCCGAAATATTTACAAGTATTAATTAATGGTTAATATGCTAAAAAGTAAATACGATAATATTTTTTAAATTTAATAATTTATAAAATATTAACTTAAGTAACTTATTTATTATTTATAAATTATTTCCAGTATTAAATAACGGCCCGTTTTTAAATAAAATTATAAAAAGCTTAAAAAGAAAAGTATAACTTAAATTAATTTTTACAGAAATTAAAAAAAGAAAAATTATATAAATTTTTTAAATTTATTCCTTTTTATAAAAAGGTTTATAAATACCTTATTAATATCAACTAAATATTAAAAGAGAAATATATATTTATAAAAGAAATTAAATAAAGATAAAATACCTATTTATGCAAAAAAAATTTATATATAAAAAAAATTATAATAAAATAAAAACAAATATTATGAAATTTATATAATAGAAAATCTTAATAAGTTTAATTATTTTCTTAAAGCTGGCGTATATTCTAGGTCGATTTTATCGTTACTTATTTAAACGGTAAATTAAGAAAAAAATTATTCGATACGTATTTAAAAGATTAAAAAATGTACAGTTTTTTAAAAAAAAAAAAAGTTATTAAGTTAATAAATTTTTTATACGGCCTAAAAGAAACCGGAATTATTTAATAAAAAAAGTTCAAAAAAATATTTATAAAATTAAACTTTTATTTATTTATTGAGGCTCCTTAAAGGAGACGTGACCGTGTAGACAAAATTGGATAAAATGATAGATTGCTACCTTAATTTCTAGGCTTTATTAAACTTATTCGCCTCGTAGGCGATTTTAGACTGCCTTATCCCGCTCCTATCTACGTCGATTTTTGTCGAGGTTTTGGGCGGTTTTCGCAATCCGGAGCAGCCGGGTAAATTATCGTTCGTAATTTTTTTTATATCGTTCCAAAATTTGAACTTCGAAATTCTTAAGCTTATTATTATTTTCCTTTTCCAGTTTCACCAATAGTTTCGTTATAATCGTTATATTTTCCGGTATACGTTTTTACAAAAATCGATTACCGTTATTTTCGTAAATTAAATCGTATCCAAAAATTAAAAGCCGAAATTAATTATTTTGGAAAAGATTTTTTGGATCGATAATAATATCGATAATCTTAGCTCGTCCGGTAATTTTTTAGTAATTCTATACTGTTAATAAGACGGTTTTAATGGTAATTCTGCGGTTATGGATTACCGGTATCGTATATCCGGATTTGCGTGGTATGGTGTCTTTGGATAATTCGAGCTGTAAGAACGATCGAGACTGGCGAGGGCTCGGAAAGATGCCAGCTTTTTATACGTAGTTAAGGTTTGCCGTTAAGGTTTGCCTTTAAGGTTTGCTTTTAAGGTTTATCCTTAAGGTTTACCGCGTAAAGCTTAACATCTCCAGAGTTATATTAACCCTGCCGAACCAGCTAACGGGCATAAGGTTTACCAGGGTTAAAGCTTATCGGCAACCACGTATTAATCGGCTTTAAAGTAAGGCTTTATAAGATCGAGGTTTTAATCTATCCTAACCGTAAAACCATTAATTAATTATCGTGTTTAAAGATATTAGGTATAATATTTATCGTATAAATTATATCGTATAATAATTTTCTATATATTTGGTTCAGCCAGGAAAACATAGCTTAAACTTATTCGACCTTGCATTTATTTATTAAGGATAAAACGATATATTATGATTTTAAAACCGGATACGCTATCGTTTTATGAATTAATAATTTGGTATTATTCGAAATTAATAAATAATAATTTTAAAAAGTTATTAAAAAAATTATTAAACCGATTTATATCAAGGATTTAACAAACGTAAATTAATATTTAAATATATAAATTATTAGTTTTTTAACAATTAAAAACTTTAAAATAAATTAATAATAATATATTAAAATGTTATTAAAATTAGTTAAATTAAATAAAATACGAAGAAAATTTACATTATTTATTAAGAATTATTTAAAATATATTATTAAATATAAAAATAAAATAAAGTATTAAATATATTTAAATATATAAATTAAAAAAAAAATTAAACTTTATAATTATATTAATATATCGGATATAATATTTATAATTTAATGTGGGCTAAATTTATAAGTAACGTATTACTTAAATATTAAAAATATATTAAAAAATTAGTATATTATTTAAACAATACGGCAAATTTTTTTCGGTATATAAAAATAAAATAAAATTATTTATATTAAAAATGCAATATAATTTATTATAAAATATGTATTTTTATAATTAAAATGTTCGTATTTTAAATCTTAATGTTATAAAAATATTATTATAAAATATTATATGAAAGTAAAGTATATATATATAAATATAATTATAATAAAAATAATAATAATAATAAAACTTTAAATTTATATTTAAAATCTTTTTTTCATTTTAAAAAAATTTAAAGATTTAAATAAATAAAAAGAATATAAATATTACGAAAAAAACGGTTATATTAAAATTAAATATTATTACGTACAATACAAAATCTAAATAAAAAGTATAATATTTTAATACATAAAAAATAAAAATAATCTTACCGACGGCTTTATAAACCTATTTAATAAAACGGATTTTAAGCGATTTGTACGGGACCCAAAATTAAGAAAATATTTAGAAAATTAAAAAATATTTCAGATTTAATTAAAGCGATTCGGACTTTCCAGCCGCGGTTACTTAACGTAAGAGGGCGTGTCGGTAATTAGTGCTTTTAGGTGCTGTAGGTTGGTAGGCTTTGTTTAGGCTAGGCAGCAGAATGCTGCCTGGGACAGCCTTTGTCCATTAATGATCCTTTGTTACTTAATCGTGTATGTAAGGGCGATTGCTTAGGGATTAGATTTGTCCTTTTCTAGAATTTAGAAAACCAACCTAGAGCAATTAGGTTAGATTTCTGAATTCGATTACTGTAACTGTTGGCATTTATAATATATTTAACTATAAGTAATACGATATTATTTATATATTAATTTATTATAATAGGAAAGGTTTATACCGTATAATTACAAAATGAATTATAGAAATAATATGTAATTAATCAAAAATACGCTAAATTCGAAAATTTATAAATATTAAAATTATAATAAAATTGCTTTATCGAATATAGTAAAATGTAAAAATAATAAAAAAAATAATAAAAAATATTAATAACTTATTTTCGACTAATAAATTTTTACTTTACTTATCCGATAACGATATAAATAATAACGGATAATTTTAATTAAAACTATTTCCCAAACTATTCATGATTTATACTATAAAATTATAATCTTTTTCCGTATAAAATATATTACTGTTATATAAAATCAAATTATTCTTAAAACCCTTTTTATTAAAAACTTTTCGAGTAATTATATTAAAATTATTTATAAATTACATTTCGTTTTTTATTATATTTATCCAATTAAGCTCATCTTTATTATTGTTAATAAATACAATATGTAAAAATTAACAAATTTAATTTCTATAACTTTACAACCTTTAATTAAGATATTTTTAAATTTTTAATCATTTTTTTAACGGGAAATAAATATTTTTTTCTAAATTATAAATTATAAAGCAAATAATAATCGTATTTAATAATTTCGGTACGAAAATTTCGAATAATGTAACGCTTATCTTATAAAAAATATAACAAACGTAAAATTTACGTTATAAAAAAATACGATATCCAACCAAAAGCGAATTCCGAAAATGAATGATATTAACGTTATATATATTATTTCTCGAACGATGGAATTTATTAACAAATTATAAATTATAATATTCGCCCGTTGGATTAAATGTTTTCTATATTTTTGCCTTAAACCTTTTAAAAACTAAACTTAACGCCAAAATTAAATTAATAAATACTTAAGTTAATACGGTATAACGTAATATCTAGTCGCAATAAAACATTTCTTTATTATAATTATATTAACCGGCCCTCTAAAAAAACTAATAATATCGGTATTAATTATTTAATATGACTAACGTTACTAAATCGTATAATATACGAAAAATATAAATAAGCCTAAACTTTTTTAAAAAATAATAATAATTTCGAAGTTATTTATTAATAAAAATGGAGTCGTTTTACGATTAATTATTATTTATATTCCAATTAAAAAAATTATCGCCTTTCGAAATATTAACCGTATTAAAAATATTTTTATCCCCATAATTACGCGATAAAAAAGTTTAATTTGTACGGCTTGATCAGAATTATATTACTTAAAAATAATATAAATAAGTTAAATTTTCGAATTAAAAAATAAAATATTTATAAATTATCCACTAAATTATTTACATTATTAAATAATATACTATTAATAAATAACGATAAAATTTTCGTTAGAAAACTCTTATTTATTAACGTATTTTAATTAAAATTCCGCAATATTTCTATTTATTTATCTAACGTAACCAAAATATTTAGTCATTATATTACGCGCGATAATGTCGAATTCGGCAACGGTTAACCGGAAATATATATACTTTATAAATTCGATAATTACGCTTTTATTAAAAAATCCTCGATCGAAATACCTTCGATAATTCCGGATTTATTAGCCGCTTTTTTTATAAATAATTTATATTTAACGTGCAATTTTAATAAAAATAACATAAATATACGAATATTATGTATATAAAAAATAACAAGCTTAAATAAAGAGAATTTTAAGGATTTTTAATATAATTACATAATCTTATTTAAGAATTAACGGTCCGTTTTCAAAGTTACTTACGTTATATATATTTCTCTTATATTATTAAGCTAACAAATACGTATAAATATAAGCAAAAATTTCATTTATATGTAAATTAAAGCAGAAATAAAAAGGAATTATTGTTTTTTATTATATAAATTAATTATTTCAATTTAACTAACCTATATTTTTCGGATAGCTAATTATTTTCTAATTTTTATAAATAAAGTAAAAATTATTTAAAACTCGATCGAATTATCTTCTTTTAAATCTATATATTACTTAAAAACTTTTCAATAAATATTAGCAATATCGTTAATAATACTTTCGTTTTCGTTAACTATATTTAACGAAATCGAACGGTGTTTAGTATATAATATGCGCTTTAATTAAGAAATAATGGGAAATTTTTACTTATTACGTTTATAAAACGTATTAATAAAATTAAAAATTCAAATCCGAATAATATTAATTACGAATTAATACAAAATATTAAATAATATTAGATAGTATTATAATTTTTTATAAAATTGATTTTTTTATAATATTAATTAAAACGGAACATAAATTATTTTAACCCCTTTTTCGGAATATAACTATAATAACGAGCAAAAATGATAATAATATTTTATATAACGGCGTTATATAAAGCGTTATGTTATAAATATAATTTTAAACATTGAAATTATCGTATTAAAATATAATATTATTTTATTATATCTAGCTGAAAAACACGATTTATTGTAATTAAAATTATATTATTAAAAGAAATTTTATAAATTTATTTTAACATTATTTTATAACCGGTTTATATCTTTATTTAACATCTAATAATTATCGTAAATACTTAACCTTTTTAATATATCGATTTTATGCTATAATATATCCGAAAGTAATAAAACCTTGCTTAATAAACGAGTTAAATAATTATCAGTAACTTTAAAAATTATTTTAATTACAATGATTAAATTTATAAAAAACGGATATATAAAAACGTTTAAAACCTTACTTTTCGTCCAAAATAATATAAATTAACGTGCTACATATATAAGCGAAAGACACATATAAGCGAGCCGCTTTTTGGTATTTCGCAATAACAAATCCAAATAACTTAGCAATAATATATTGTATTAAGTTAAATTAATCGGATTTTTTTAGTTAAATATATTTATAACTTTTTTACAAGTACGAGTATTATATCCAGGCTTGCCGTAGACGTTACATTTCCGTTCCTTCGTTTTAACCTTTTTATAACGTCCTTTTCCAGCTGTTATTAAATGCATTTTTTATTACCTTTTTTTGGGCCAAAAAAGTTTATTCCTTTTATATAAGAAATAAATCTTTTTTTTAGAAAAAAACCTTTATTTTTGGTTTTATAACGTTTGCTTAAGATATAGTTCGCTTCGCGCAATTTAACGTTTTCTTTCTAAAAAAAAGCCGTTTTATGTAAGAGTAACATATAATCCTTTGTTATAAAACTAGCCGATTTAAGTATTTTTTTTTAGCGAATTACCTTGATAATTTCTGATTTTCTTTTTTAAATATCGTTTTTATTTTTTTTTATTTTACTGATATTTTTAAGGGTTTTTATAAGGAGTAAAATGGAACCGGCGGAAGTTAACGAGAAAACGGTTAATATAAGCATAACTAAAAAAAAATTTCAATTCGGAAAAATCGTTACTAAGATCGAATAAAATAAGGCCAGCTTTCGCGAATCCAGATTTAGTATAATCGGACGTTATGGTAACTGAAAACGTATTGTAAAAACCGGCGAAAAAAACCTTATTAGTAATATAAATATAATAACGTCGTAGTAAGTTTTCGATATATCGCAAATAAGTAAGTTTTAAACAAAAAATAAAATATATTAAAAGATTAAAGCCGATACGAAAAATACGTAAATATATAAAACGTTATAATATTATTATTAACGTAATATTTTTCGAATTTTATCGAATAATAATTTTCGTAACCGTTAAGGATAAAAAAACGTTTCGAACTTTTCGTATATATCGAAATATATTTATTAAAATATTATATTTATTTAAAATTTAATTTATTTATTTTTTAACTATTATTACTTAATGCAATCTTTTAATCGGTTGTTGGTAAAAGGTTATCGCGATATAAAACCTTAAATAGTTTTTTCCTATTATAATAATATAGCGGTATAATTTATTTTTTATTTTTTTATTACGTTTATTTAAATTTTTTACGGTTTTCGGTAATGGTAATTATTATATTCGCTATTATATAAAACTTTATTAAAAATTTAATTTCGTTAAAATTATAAATATTTTTTTACGGTACCGTATTTCGCGATTATAACTCGAATAAGTTCGAATTATTTCCGAAATGTTTTTAAATTTTCGCATAACATTCGTTTATAATCGGTTTTTTAATTTAAATACGTTTAAAGTTTTTTTTTTTTTGCCGTTTAATAAAATTCGACGCCTAATTAATTTCTACGCGTCTTGTAATGCGTTAAGCTAGCAGTATATTAACCATATCTTTAATATATTAAAGCCGGATAAAAAAGGTTCGCGTATTTAAGTTAAAAATTCGGTCGATAATCGATTTCTTTTTACGGTCGGCGTTAACTTTTGTAAAAAAAAAAAAAAAAAAAAAGATTTTATATCGGTTCGAGCGTATTTACCATTAAAACGGTGTATTAAGGTAGAATACAGAACTTTATAAATAAAATTAAGCTTTTTATAATTAATTTTCGGAGTTCGTTTTTTAACCTAGATAACTAGATTTATTTTCGCTTTTTTTATAAGGCGTTTTATAATATTAATGTTAAAAAATAAACGATTAAAGAGAGATAGTTAAAATGGCTAAAAAAGTCTCTTGCTTATCTATATCTCTCGCTTATATATATGGTACGTTATATTAATATTAAAAAATAAAATGTCCGGTAAATAACGAAATATAAACCTTTTTACGAAAATTATAAACTTATTATATAATATATTCTAATATTTACGTATAAAAAGACTTTAATTAATAAAAGTTATAAGTTTTTACCAGCGTTAATATGTTACCCGCCTATTTCGTATTCGTTTTTTTATAATACGTTAATTAAACGGTAAATTCGAATAATTAAAACGTATAATCGATTAATATCGTCGTAAAAAACTTAGCTCCGAATAAGATTTTCGAATTTTATATCCGTTCGTCAAGTTTTTTAAAATGTTAACGTACGTAAACAAATATTTTTTTTAAAAAAATCGTACGGTAAAATTAAAAAAAAATCGGATTTATCGTATTTTAAAAAGAAAAATAATAACGTAACGTATTTAAACTTTAATTAAAAAACTTTTTAAAATATAAAAATAATAAAAAGGTTTGAATTAAAACTAGAATAATATTAATAATAAATTATAATAAAAATCTATATAATTATATATATAATTATAAACGCCGTTAAATTATTAAATTATTACGGATTTTTACTTTTTTAAAAAAGTAAATACAAAAAACGAAAACCATTCTTTGAAATTAATATTTAGGTCTTGCTTACTTATTACAGGAATTTGGGATTTAATTAATTAATTAATTTTAGCGTTATAAAGCGGTACTTAATAACTTTAAAAAAGAGCCAGCAAGGTCTAAGCTAGCTAAGGTAAGCTAGATTAAAAACTAAGACGACCCCCCAACTAACGCTTCACCGCATCAACGCGCCACCCATTTTTAAAGCGATTAACAATATAACTTTGTAACGTATTTAAAAATATTTTAATAATTACTTAGTTAATTAAATTTTATATTAATAATTACGTATAATAATATCATTAGAATTATCGTTATTATCTTTGTCGCTTGCGAAAATTCTTTTTTTAATTTCGCCGAATAATAATAAAGGGTTCTTTGTTAAAAACTTTAAGCTTTACCTTTACCTTCTTAACGTATATTATTTTTATGAAGGTTTTATGCAATTTGGGCTATACCTTTTTACGCTTTTAAGTGTCGCCTTTTTAAAAGTTATAATTAATTAATTGTTATATACTTTAATAGTAGAAAACTTATTCGGTTTTTATTAAAAGTTTTCGCAAACTTACGGAATAAAAGTTGTATAAAAAGACTTCCGTAATTTGGATTAATTTTTATTAAAAAATTTTAAAATCTGGTTAAGCTTTTCAATCTTATAAATATTTGAATATTTAAAGTAATTATTTAAGTAAGGAGATTAAGATCTAATAAAATATAAAACGTTTTAAAGTTAATATATTAATTATTTTCCACTTTTTAACGTAATTATTATTTAACATTTTTGTTCTATTAATAAAACGTAAACTTATTATTTTTTAAGTTTTTAAAATATATTTTAAAATTATTGTAATTTCGTATTATATTTTCGAAAACGTTTAAAAAAGTTATCTTTACTTCTAGCTTCAAAAGTATGTTTGTAAAAACGTTGATAAAATTAATAACGGAACTTTCGCTTTAACGTAATAAATATATTTATATTAAAAAGTTAAAAGAAATAAGAAACGTAAGTAAGTAAGAAAAAAATATAAATTTTATTTTAAAAATATATTTATATAAAGTTTTCGAAAATATAATTATTATAGCCGTCGTTAATTAGAAGTTTTTATTCGTTAAGGTTTTTAAGTTTGGCATTAGGGATAAAGATTTTATAAGTTTTTTAAGTCGATTTCGATATTCGTTTAATTATTTTTTAAAATGGTAGAGTATTAGCTTTTGTATATTTTATTATTTAAATTAAGAAATTATTATTATTATTATACGTTAACGTTATTAAAGATTATAAATAGTAGTAATAAACGCCCGTTAATATTAATATATACGATTATAATAATTTTTTAAAGGTTATATTAAAAACGAAAGTATTTTTTTAATTTTCTTTATTTCGATTTCGTTTACGTTATATCGGGTTTTTTTTTAAAAGGTTTGATTTTTTATAAAGTAAAATATTTAAATAAAACGTTAATAAAGGCCGGAAAAGCCTTATTTAAACCTTTGAATCGATCGTTATATTTTTAAAAATCCGTATTTAAAATAATAATGTAAAAATTAGGTTAAATAAAAAAAGTTTAAACCTTTAAAGTTATTGTTATTAATTAAAAGACGTTATATATATATGCGAAATCGGGCATAAAATAACGCACAATTTAAATAATTTTATACGTTAATATAATAAGTTAAACCCTTTTTAAAACCTTTTATTAACATTTTTTTGTCGATATACCTTCGATACGGCGTATTATATATCGTTTATTAACCTGGTATTCTTTAAAAGCTAATCGTAAAAGTTTTTTACGTTTTACTTTATTAATCGTTTACGTCGTACGGAATTAAGCCGACTCCTTTACCAACGCTCTACCCTTTTAACGCGCCACTTTATACCCGCGTTACGCGTTAATTTATTTATTAATTTATTTTCTTATAAAAGGGCTTTAAATAATATTTTAAAAAATTGAAAAAACTACTTTTTTATTTTATAAAATCTACATTTTCGAACGATATATAGCTTCTAGCTTAATTTCGTACGGCGTAAGCGATTAACAAAATAAAGCTTAAAAGATTTTTACGTTTAATCTTTAAAGGATACCTGGTTGACAAATGATATATAATATGCCGTATCGAAAGCGTACCGACGAAAGAAAAATTGATAAAATTCATTGAAAGTTATTACGAATTTTTTTAAAAAAAAGCTTTAACTTATTAGGTTATCGTATAAGGTTAATTAGGTTATACGTTACCTTATTTCCAATTTCGTTTATACGTTTAACGCTTTTTAATTAATAACGGTAACCCCGAATATTTAAAAAAAAATTAGATAACCCGATTTTTACGTCACTATTTTAAAATACGAACTTTTAAAGGAATAACGATCGATTATCAACGTTTATATACCGTTTTCCCGGTTTTTATTAACGTTTTATTCGAACGCTTTATTTTACCGGAAATTAAAGTTATTAAATAAAGAAACCGATATAACGTAAACAAAATCGGAATAAGAAAAAACATAAAAAAAGTGGTTTCGCTTTTAATCAAATTGTTAAAAATTCCTTTTTTAAAGAATACCTTTCAAAGAAATTTATCATAATCGCATATATTAATGTTAACGGGCGTTCGTTTTTACCATTCCTAATCTTTAGCGACGTTAACGTATAATAATAATAATTTCTTAATCTAAATAATAAAATATATAAAAATTAATACTTTACGATTTTAAGAAAAACGGTTAAATAAATACTAAAATCGGGTTAAAATAAATTTACGAAACTTTTATCCTTAGGATTAAACTCGAGAACGTTAACGAATAAAAACTTTTAATTATCGACGACTATAATAATTATATTACCAAAAGCTTTATATAAATATATCTGTAAAACAAAATCTATATCATTTTCTTATTTATTTATACGTTTTATAGATTTTAATCTTTTAATATAAATATATTTATTACGTTAAAACGGAAGTTCCGCTATTAATTCCATAAATAATATTTTAAGCGGGTTTTTAAGGTTATAAATAAAATCAAATTTATTTAAATGTTTTCGAAAACGTAATATAAGGTTATAATAACTTCGAAATATATTATAAAAAGACAGAAAATAATAAGTCTATATTTTATTAACAAATCGAAAATATTAAATAATAAATATGTTAAAAAAAGAAAAATAATTACTATACCTATTTCGAAATCGATTTATATTTCGTTACGTTTTAACTTTTATACTTAAACGGTTACTTTAAATATTAAAATATTTAAAATATTTAAAAATTTAACTCGAATCGAAAAATTCCTAGTAAAAATTAATCTAACCTTCGGAAATCCTATTATACGCCTTTATTTCCGTAAATTCGCGAAAGCTTTTAACAAGAAAACGAATAATATTTTTGCCATTAAAGTTTATAATAATTAGTTAACTATAGCCCTTAAAAAGGCAAAACTTAAAAAAACATAAAAAGATATAACTTGAAATAAATAAAAATTTCGTAAAAATAATATTGGTTAAAAGGTAAAAGTAAGACTTAAGGTTTGTACAAAACAACCTTTTATTATTATTCGGTAAAATTAATAGAAAACCGAACTTTCTGAGAGCAAAAATATGACGGCTATAGACTTGACCAACTATTAAACCTAGTCGTACGGTTTATATTAACAGTGATATTGTGGGACTTTAAGCAAATAAGATAATAACCACGTTTAGTAATAGCAGATAACCGTAAGTAGTTTAAGTAACCAATTATTATTACAAGCTGGTACTATTTAAGCTATGAAAATAATAAACGTATATATATTTGTTTTGGTTCGATATATTCGAACTAGCTTAATCCATTTCCAGTGGCTAAATCTCGTTGAGACCGTCGAATCCGTCAAGTTATTTCTCTTGCTCGACTGGTTCGAAACGCCAAGCCTTATTTTTTCCATTAAATTTATAGAGCCGGTTACGTAAGCAAAAACCTTTTATCGGAGATGTTTATATATCTTCCGACCCTTTGGTAAGAAGCTAAGTTTTTAGATTATAATATAATTTTTTTTTAAGATTTTTGCTTTTAAAAATTAATTTATTTATCGTATCGTTTGGTAAATGATTTTTTTTATAATTTCTTTTTATAATTTAATTATTATATTTAATTAAATTAAAAAGTAACGATTTCGTTATAAACGTAATAACGTTTTAATTTTGTCGAAACGAATTAACCGTTTTAGTTTTAGTATATTTTTTAATATTTTTTGTTTTCGTTTTAAGTTCGAAAACGAAATTTATAAGGTTGATTTTAATTTTTGAACATGTTTTTATTATATTAAATATATTAACTTTTATAATTTTTTTGGCCTTTTCGAATTAAAATACTAAAGGTTAATGGATAAAAAAGATAGGTTGAAATTTTAAAAACGTTTTGCCGAAAAGGAATTATTTAAAGTTTAATAATTATTATTTTATTATTTAAATTTTTATAATATTATTATTAATATAAACCGTATAATCAAGTTTAATAATTAATTAAATTTATAACCGTTATATATTATAAGCTTTTATTTAAT